>CABEEJ010006124.1:23293-42932 GCA_901482245.1 Timema douglasi | reverse complement strand
GTTATAGGGTATATTTCATTGTTGTAATATGCGAGATCTCATTGTTATAGGGTATATTTCATTGTTGTAATATGCGAAATCTCATTTTTATAGGGTATATTTCATTGTTGTAATATGCGAGATCTCATTGTTATAGGGTATATTTCAGTGTTGTAATATGCGAGATCTAATTGTTATAGGGTATATTTCATTGTTGTAATATGCGAGATCTCATTGTTGTAGGATAATTATAATTTTTTAAGCATGCCATTTCATTGTTATAGGGTATAGTTCACTGTTGTAAGACGCGAGATTTCATGGCTGTAAGATATTTTTACATACAAGTTCAGTTTTTGCTATCAATTTTTGTATGCTTTGGGAAATGTAACTTTATTGCTACATCCGCCCTCTGCAAATTCTGCTACCTCGTTATTTTAGTTTAGTTTTCTTATTGTGCGCCAGCCTTAGTCTTCTAGGAAGAGTAAGGGCGACGCCACATGGCCTTATTCATGGTTAAGCCTGGGAAAAGTTTAATGTAGGCTTAAATTTAAGCCTCTACGGAATAGTTTTCTACTACTTATAAAAATACAGGGCATTTTTGCATTAATTATTGAAGAGCTTTATTTAAAGATACATTATTTAGTTTTAATGCTTATGAGAAACGGTTAAGGGTAGTCAGTAAACTTATATACAACTTAGGTTTTTTTCTTGGCATTTTCAAGGATTAAGAATTTGTTTGTTTTTCAACCTCAAAGGATTCCTTTTTTTTGTCAATATATAAGGAGCTTAGCATTGTTCAATTAGTGCAGTGAGATGTAAAGAGGAATCTACCAGAGACAGAATGGTGAAGGGTAGAAAGCAGTATGCAAACAACGCAGTGATTATTTTTTCTCAACCTAACGCGACGCATCTGAATTCACTCAGAAACGACGCCAAGTATATTTGTAATGTAAATAAGATGGCGGATCCACTATGTTGATTAATGGTACAGTAATTGATTGGCTAAGGGAGGGGCAGGGGAGTGGAGGTGGGGCTACTCTCCATCAGAAGGAATAATAAGGGATGAGGACTCGTAAATAAGAAGAGGGATTGATGGGAAAGATGATGCCTAAGTTGAGGTTTTTGTCGTTATAATTAGAAGCACTCTGCGTCAATTTGTTCTCCTGGGAGGAACAGGAGAGCAGAAACAGGAGGAGGTCTTCAACAAAGAGGTGAATTTTTTTTAAGTGTCTTGTATAACAACAATAATAACAACATCAATTCGCTACACCGCTCTATCAGCGCAAGTACAAGCAGAACTTTCACAAGAGCTTCCAGGAAGTGAAATATATTAGAAACAAGATATTTAACATTATAGTTAAGAAAATACTGATTCACATCGGTGGTTGCATGGTATAAGGCATCACATTCTCAGTAAACTGGATTGCCAGTTACAGAGAATTTGGGGTTCGAATCCCGGCTAAGTGTACTGAGGGTGTTTTTTACAAAATTGTTTTCCACTTTACCTTCACACTAATTCAATTACATCTATAAAATTTACGTTCGTAATATTTAACCAATTCGTGTAAATATGTGACGTGATTAAAAAAAAAAGTGCAAATGAAGTGGTTTTTTGAAAATTATCAACTAAGTTACATGCTTGTTTCGAGAAAGCAACATATTTCTGTGTTAATATTGATTCGCTTTTAATAATTTAAATTACAATACTGCATACGGCACACTATATTATATTAATTAACTAGTTTTGTTTTTATCATCCTCACACTACAGTGTTTATTTTGAGAATGACAGTTAAGATAAGGTGGCCCTTTGTCACCGACGTCAGAGGACAGTCTCTAAGATGAGCTATGTCTCAGACTAGTTTTCCCCCGATTGGTAAAATAAATTATTGTAATTTTAAATTTATATGGAATAAATTAAATGCGAGATCAATTGCTAAATAGTTTAAATGTAAAGTTTGTAGGGGAAGCACATCATCATAGCCAGCGATGAATATTTTCCACTCTCCTTGGATATTGAACAGTGGTTCCCAACCTGGGGTGCGCGCCCCACGGGGAGGAGGATGATTGGCATGAAGCACTTCCAGAGAGAGCTGGGGGTGGGATAGCATGAAGCCTTTAGGAAATAAACTTTAAAATCAGTTAAGAATTGAAGCTATTTTCTTTAATACAATCTCTTTTCCAAAGTAAGATAATTCTTTCTTTCGGGAGTGGCTACACTGCTTACAGTTGTGATTTTTCTATCAGGCGATTAGCCAAAAGTAAGACACTTGTTTATTTTCAAGCCCGCAAGACTTTGATTCACCACAAAACAATTATTTCTACCATCTCCCTCAGCTACCATTTCGGCTACGTGAAACACTATTGAATTTTTAACCTTGACTCTCATAAAAAACTAAACATTGTTGTCAACTTGAAGTAGAAAGCGATTTGCGGTGTGCTCTGTGAAACATCAAACCCAATATTCAAAAATGATGAAAACAAAACCGTTCCAGCCATCACACTGCCATCGTACTCCCAGTGTTAAATTGAGTTTTGTTTAAAATAAAGAAGTGACTAGAAAACAAACACTTTTTAAGATTATTTTATATGTATCTCAAAATATAGGAGGCGAGGGAAATTGGATGATCTACCAAGTGAAGAGTCATCTGAAAAATGTTGGGAGCCACTCCTCTAGAATAAAATATTGTAGTGAACTGTACCGTGTGTAATTTAATTTGTTCAATAACGAGTGGTGGATGGAATTAATTAACAAATCCTATCCAAGCAAAACATGACTGTAGGGTGTAATTCCAAGAAAAATTGTGGTGCTTTAAAACCACAAAAATAATCTTCCAATAACTTAGCATTTTTTGGTGTGTGTATATAACAACAAAACGTATTGGTTTGAGAAAGGCTGGATCTAGTTTCCAATAACCTTAACCTTAATCGCATATTTTCATCAATATGCAAAGATCGTCGTTGGAAATAAAATAGTTTTACATTGAAAATATTATTAATATTTTATTTGGTTCAAAATATAAGTCTATTTATGGTGTAGACATTTTTTAAGCATCTTTTAACTTCATTATGGAGTAAACTATAGATTGAAATAAGAACTCACTAATTAAATAGTATTCCGAGACAATTGAAAATATTCAATGCCTCTCCCCCCTCTAGAACAGTGTGTCTCAAATTTTTCTCGGTGGACTACTTAATAAGTGTTGGGTGACCTGGTGGTCTAGGGGTAAGGTGTCGGACTTCTGTGCTGGGGTCCGGGGCTCAATCCTCGGTCTAGCCATATATCTATCTGAATACCAAACCCTTCCTTCACCTCTGACAAGATGTGTATTAATAACAACTTGTGAATATGGGGAATGCCAGGCCTTCACCGTGGTTCGGATCCCACGTTAAACTGTAGGTCCTCCATTTCATCTCACAATCACATTAGCGTAATTGCGTATAACCCGAACGGGTAGTAAGACGTGGTGCTAATAATAATAGTAAGTGTTCGACGCACACGCGGACCACCTACCTAAATATATTACCTACCTGTTACTTATCGACGCAGGATATTCTCTAATGAAAGTGATTATCAAGCAGTACAAACAGTATAATGTATGTATAACTTTGTTTAATATACACATTTTACAGTTCCCTTTTCATAAAAAGAGCTGACAGCTAGAAACTATACTATATATACTGACAAGTCATTATTATCTGTCATTTTTGATATATATGAGTATTTAGCCTCTAAATATTGTGATATATTTCACTTTTAACTTTTTAATAAAGAGAGAGAAAAAAAAATTGTCACTGTGAAAAATGTATACCTATAAATCATGATGAATCTACGTTTTAAATTCTGTCCATTGGTGTTATTTTGATTTTGATTGAGACCCTTGAATAAATAATAGGTTAATTTGGGGAAATATTAGAAAATTGATATAACAATTTCATTTATAATGGATATCTACAAAGTGTTTACACGATAGAATAATAAATTAGTTTACTAATTAATTATTTTGGGAAATTTAGTCTCAAACTATAATAATGTAACCGCACGGCTTAAATTAGAAGGCGTGTATGTATAATATTGTGTGTTATGAATTATGAATAACAAAACGAGTGTTGCAGGTTGCTGTGATCAGCCTGTAAACAAATATAATAGTGTAGCTGACTACATAAACATTGTCAGCGTTCCTCAGGTAGAAACCAGGACAGAGGGCAGGATAAAAAGTAGTGTAACCAGCCATCGGGGCTGACTAATCAACATTGCAGTCTAGGGGTCACTATTCTCGATTCGGGACTACGCGGGCTAGGACGCCGGTTCATCAGTAATTTGTGGTAGAGGGCTATCGCTCGAACCCAGGGTACCGGGGTTTACACAGGAGTCACACAGACCATTGATTATTCCTAGCAACACCTCGTTTTGTCTCAAGCTTCTGAATATTCTTCAGGTTATTTACTCTATATATCACTGTCAACATCAAATTTTTTACTAAAGATAGAAGCACTAATAAAAACCTTAAAAATCAAGTCTTCATCAATCATGAACCCACACAGGTATACACAATCACCTCCCCCTATCCTCAGCCATAGCACATCCTGACAGATTACAGATTTAGGTAAAAAGCAAATACAAATGTATCATACCATTAATTTTTTGTGGCTCCTTGTGTGGAGTACCAATGGTGTGTGGACCACAGTTTGAAAACTATTGCTATAGAAGGTGGCCCCATCAAGGGAGTAAATGTAAAACTTCTAAGATATATGAAATACCTTGAATAATCTGTGTGTGAGTGCAAATGACAATATATGAAGATATGTATGTTTGTATTGTGAGCTATTCTTCTACGTTTATTGATTTGAGAGGCCGATGTCTTGAAAAATATTATTTTAAACCACTTGAAACCAAATAAGTTTTCGGTAAAGTAATTTTGATAGTCATCTGAAACTATACGTCTTTAAGTATTACGTAATGTACCACCAATTGTTAGTGGCTCGGAGGTGAATGGAAGCCTATTCTTCTCTCCATCCATTAAAAGCAGAGCTATTGGAAGGAAGGTTTTCTGTATTCATGACTCTGAATAAGGGCGCTCATTTCCAGAGAATGTCTCAGTTATAGCAGCACAATACGGGTCATTATTGAGAAATTCACGCTATTCATACAGAAGAATGTTTTCCTTAAGGGATCGTTTACTTAGTACACTTTGTTTTAATAAGAGTACATCTCTTCCCTTTACTTGGTACACTCGGTTCTAATAAAAGTACATTCCTTCACTCTACTTGATACTCTCTCTTATAATAAGAATACATTTCTTCCCTTTACTTAATACATTTTCTTATACTAAGAAAACAACCCTTTCCGGTTTGTCTGGTCTGTTAGTAGAATATTTTACAGGCATGCTTGTGATACTTGATTTGTGAGATTTGTTTAATTTACTGATAGAACTTGAACACTAGTTAGAAAATTAAACATTTCTTATGGAGAATGAACCATCAAATAAAGAAGTATAATTTGTCAACAATTTAAGAACATTCTTTTGTCGCGCAGAGCTCAATATACCATTATGTTATTGAGTTAAGGTGAATATTTTGTAAATGACGGATCAAATATTATTAATCCATCTCTAAATCTAGGACTCACATGAAAATGTACATGAGCGGTTTACTTCATTAAGCTATATGAATTACGCTGCGCAGGATACTTCATCCCTGTTCACTGGCTGTAATAGTACTCACCTTAGGTACCTCTGGAAGAAAGATATGAAGTAGTTGAACCTATGAGCGTCCAGTTCCCGCAGCAGGTTGTAGCTTCGTACCACTCCTCCAATAAGGAAGAAGGTGTCTACATCCAGCATGCTGTTCAACAGTGGCATCTTCAACAACTCTTTCACGGACTTGAGAGATGAAAAGAAAACATGAACATCCATGTCAGATCAAGGGGATCAAACATTGCAGGACACACTACGGCAAGAGGACACACGTATGATTACTATTCAAATAAAGACACATAGACCGCTGAGACAAACACAATTTGCGCTACCTGCTGTCTTACTGCGGATTCACACGCAAAACTAAAATAAATAAAGGGGAACTTAAACATGGTTACGTGATGATCTCTAAAACAAACAAAAAAAATCACAATATTTCAGCGCCATTCGCTTGGCCTGTCAGGCACGAGTCGAAAATAGTTCAACTTTGTCCGCCCTGCGTTATGATCTGTTTGTGATGTTCATAGCCAACCGACTCTAATCAGTGCGCATGCGCTATGTAACTAAATTCAGGTTTACAATAACATCGACTTTGTTGAAGCAATTAGTAACAACACAATATTTAAACATATAGAAAGATAATATTGGGCCAGTTTCATAGTCAAATTTAGTACGCCTCAAGTGCGGCGCTACACTAAGTACATGACGACACCTACCTAAACCAGAATGGAATGGGCCAGTTTCCTATGCGAGAACGGCCCATTCCATTCGAGTTTAGGTAGGTGCCGTCTTGTATTTAGTGTAGAGCCGCATTTGAGGCGTACTAAATTTGACCATGAAACTGGCCCATTGTGTTAATCTGTGTTGAGTTGAGTCGCAGCGTCAAAGAATTAGTTAAAAAAACACCCACCTAGATAATAACTTAAAGGGTGTTCATCCAATATAAAGGAAATAGAAAGTTAGCGCCACTTGGAGGCATTTGATTATGTGACTACTTACGTCACCCAGTATACAGCAGCTGTGGTTTAATACAAAGACAGCCATACATGCATATTCTTTTAATTAATTAGAGTAATGATGTTAGTATGTATTTTAAAGATGTGTTTATTATTCAAAGTCCCAAAATGTGACCTGATTTTAACAACTTAGTTTGTCTTTCAAATAGCTCTGTGTGTGTAATGCACTAGTTTGTGTACTGAGTTACGTCACCAGCTTAGCTATTCAGATGTATTTCTCCATCCGGTGCTACCTTCTATTCTCTTTACATTGTGTTTATCCACATTAGAACAAAATATGTTGACAATAAGTGGTATATAGTTTTCCTGAGTAGTACCTTCAGGCGAGAGTGTTAGGAGTGCGGGAAAAAGGAAGCGTTTTTGTGGTTTTTATATCAAAATAATTCGTTCCAGTAGAAATACAGAGTTTAATTTTCTTCACATGATGATATCAACAGTTTTTGAATATCTGTCAAGGGTGTCCTGAAATTTAATGCAAACCTTTCTTTTCATTTAAAAGGTTTGTTATCTAGTACCGCTATGCTCTTGACAGATAATTAACAACTGTTAATAGCACCACGTGAATAAAACTAAACTATATGTTTCTACTTGAACAATATTTTATTTATTTCGGCCTAAATAAGTTTTGCTATAATAACTGCAAAAACACTGTTTTTAACTCACGTTCCCTACACTCCCCCCTCCCCCTAAAACACCTCAATTTAGCTTGGTGGAGTATTTTAATAAATAGTTGATGAACATTCTACTTATAATCCATAATTTTAATTTCATAATATTTTAAGTGATTATTAAAAACAGTAATATTTACAATACTTGTGGCTATTTAATATTAACTTCGCATAATAAGTAAATAGTTTGTAAACATGTTAATATGAATTGATTATTATTAACCGAAATAAATTGCCTTTATATTTTGAATTTTCTTACAAACTCAACAATTTTAATTTAATTAATCCATTAGAATTTTACATTTTTAATAGGAAAAGCTATACATAGAAAACTGTACTTGTGAATTGTCTGTTGACATTTGGTAATCATATTTAATTTTGATAATAATTATATATTCATCAGTGATGAATTAATATAATCATGACATGGAATTATCATTCTTGCACATAAACCTCACAGAACAAAGCTTTATACAAAATCATTATAGAGCCAGTGAAACAATATGAATGAAATATTGACATAGGGTAAAATTGTATCTTAAAAATATTTAATTAAGACGTGCACTAATTCTATGGTATAAACAAAATTACAGAATAATGAATATTTTTTCCCTTGTATATAATTTATTTTGAGTAATTATGTAGTTAAAATAAATACTATAATTCGGAACTCAATTTAAAGCTATTTAGTAACCGTACATACAGCATTAATTGTATTAACCTGATATTTTGTAATCAGTGTTACTTGGTCTATTTTATTCAAAAACATCGTGGCTGATGGGAATAGAGTGTAAAGCAGTTAGATGCAAAATATAACCCGATAAAATAAATAAAACGTTTTCCCAGCAAAAAATAAAAATACATTCGTGGTCCATAATGACGTTTTGTAAATAAAATCACAGGTTTGAAAAACCCCCTAATATGATGTGAGGTAGTTTCTTTAGTAGAATAAGGAAACATAAGAAACAAAATCTATGAAGACGGATGGAAAAATGTCCACAAGCTAAAAAAAGGAACGTTTTAAGGTTAGGTGAAGTGATAAGTAAATTATCAAACTGTTGTAATATGAACAAAAACAACCTTAACTTTATGAGGAAGGGGGGATGGCACATGGACATCTTGCCTATTATTCTTCTGCGCCAAGTTTTACTAATCGTTCAAGTTATACGATTATGTATTAATTACGCTAATGTGTTAGGGATGAAGAATATTGAATTTAGAGGAAGTATACCAGCATTTGCGTAGAGTAAGAGTGGAAAACCATTTTGGAAACACCACCCAGAGTATACCCGACCGAGATTCGAACCTCAATCTCCCCGTCATCGGTAGGATAATCTATTGCGGGAGTAGTGCCTTAGACTATACAACCAGTGAAATGGGTGCTATAGCTGTTATCGATACAATTGTTTCCCTAATTAACCATTTTACTTAGTTAAACAAATTAATTTAATTTTGAAGTAGACATATCTAGCGACTTAGGTTTTTTGCAGGACTAGAGCGTAGATATTGTGCTTTTATATAAGTTCTTATACAAATAATTTTTACTTCATGTGTATTTTAAATGGAAAAACACAATAATTTTTTTACTTTTTTTTACTGTTAATATACACTTGAATTATATATCCATATTTTAAATTATGAATTCACTATTTTTCAAACTGCTTAGGAGCAAAGTTACCGAGAAAAATGCTGTAAAATGGCATAATGTGTATTCAAAATGCACGGGTCTTTTATAGCTCTTTGACTTCTATGAATAGTTCTTTAACTTTTAGGTGTCTTTGAAAATTACTCAAACGTTTCAAAGTATCAGCTCATTGCTGGAGGTTAGCACGAGAGACTTTTGGGAACGATATGGTGGGTTCATCATGAGTCATGACTCAACAGCAAAAGCCGATAGGTAGCAGCTCTAGTCAATCTGGCAATTAAAGTTAAACTAGATGTGTCCATAAGGGTTTGGGTTGTGAAGCTCTAAATTTTGACATGTGGAGACAATTTCACTGCTGCAAGGTAAACATAGTGATATTTTATCAATTTAATTAGTCTAGTATTTTTTTAAAATATTTTTAAACAATTCTTCAAGCCAAGGTGCGTATAACCCGAACGGGTAGTAAGACGCGGTGCTAATAATAATTCAAGCCAAGGATGCGGTATAGAAAAGGTGGATCGTTGACGAAAATAATTATTTTATAGTAACGAAGTGACTTTGCAATATTACGAGTATTTTCATGCCAATGTGGTGACAGCAGTGGTCAAATGTTCTAACAGACATATTTTATATGGTATAAATTTCTTATCTGTTGTAATGTTGTTAATTGCTAGAAACATTTGGGAAGGAGCAGAATAATTATTACTGTCGTGAATTGATTACTGGTGTACAACCACGGATTTACGAGAAGGGGCTGAAATGAACAAAAAATAAGATTTTCTATAAAATAAGCAAATATAACGGTGAATTATATTTTTTTGGTCGATGAGATTTGGCTGTAAAGTGGAATTTACACCGCTAAGAGCCGATTTTAAATTTGCCTTTCGTATAAGTAGCTTATAAAATAGATATAATACTATAGTGTAATATGGAGCATGGAATGTGCTAAATCAAAGGCCTAGAGTCCCATTACCGTGTACCGGTGTCTTTTTTCAACATTTTAAATTTAATTGAAGGAACTATTGATGAATATCAAGTTTTAAAACCTGGCAAAAGGTGTCCAGTAACATTAGACAAAAACACTCTTGGTATAGATAAAAACAAGCGGCATGATTTCTTTGTGATGCAAGTTAGTATAATTATGTCGAGAACAAGGGTCCTTCATTTTTAAAAGTAGTGGAGGAAGTGAATTGGATGTGTAACAACAGTAGTGGTGGAGCCGGAGAGTATGGGGAGACATTGCCTCCTTGTAAAAAATGTATACTCTTAAAATAAATTTGATCCCTTAATTTATTTCACTCTCCTTTGATATTTTCGAATATAATACGATTGAAAACAAATTACAAAGTTTCTAAATCATCTAATTAAACAAAAATTCTCGTGAGGACTGCTATAAATATCTTCTAAGGGTATTCCAATTTTAAACAATGTCTAGGGGAGAAACGTACCTAATATATTTTAAAAGCATTTAATTTTTAATTTTCGGGCGATGAACACTTAAAATAGCTTCAAGGGGTATCCAATTTTCAAATATTTTCAAGGGCAGGGCTTCTCTTTTATTTTATCCTAAGTGTGTCACCCCCACCCCCACTCTACATGAAAAAGGGCTACACCCCAACTGTGTTCCAATAATTGAGCCATACCGACACCATTAACATTCTAACTCCCTCTGAAGGAATTTATATATGTTATTAAATAATACAATTATGTGTCAACGAGTGGATGCTAAAGTAAGAATATATAAAAGTTGATACCGTTTGGAAATATCATTTACTATACATTTAAAATCATATAATTACTCTTTGTGTATCAGATATAACTTTAACTTTTTAATAGACTATCTTCTTTATTCTATGGCTGTGGGGCTGATTTAGTTATTTAAAATAGTTTTATTTTGTGTTCTAAATTAAACTCTCTCCTTACCACTAGTTTTAACCTATCCATATCCACAAATTTATATTTGATAGAACCTGCAAAAATGAGTACCTCGACTATATTAGGGCAAGCATTCTTTAATTTATTTTAAGCTAGCATGAAGTACTCTGCTTTGCCCGGAAGAAATATTCTAGGGTAAAAAGGTGTAAAAAGTGCTAATAGAATAAAAAGGTTGAACAGTAGATCTAATAAATTTTTTAAAAAAAATAATAAAATGGGTAAAAATGACAAAAAGCGTACTTCATGCTAAATTCTTTAGCTAATCTAATAAAAATTAAAAGTGTAAATAGTTTAAAAGGGATAAAAAGGAAAAATAGGTTTTAAAAGGTGAAAAATTTGAAAAAGTAAAAAAAGACTGGTAGTGTAAAAGGGGTAAACATTGTAAATAAGGTTAAAGGAGTATAAGGCGTAAAAGGGTGAAAAGATGCAAAAGAGCAAAAAGTGCAAAAGAGATAGAAAGGGTAAAGAGGCCAAAGAGCAAAAAGGACATAAGGGCAAATAAAAATTAAAAAGGGTAAAAAAGATTAAAGAGGTAAAATTGACAAAAGGATAAAGTGTGAAAAGGGTTAAAAGATACCAAACAGGCAAAAAGGGATATAGTGTAAACAAGGTTGAAAAGGCGGAAAAGTAAAGAGGTGAAAATGCCAAACGCGCAAAATAGGTAAAAAGGACAAAAAGGGAAAGTAGTGCAAAAACAATGGGTAAAAGGGGTAAACACGATAAAAAGTAAATCCACTAATTTTTTTTTTTAAATTAAGGCTTCCAGGTGCACATGTTCGTGCACAGGTTCCATCATAGCCCGCTTTGCACAGCTCTATGAAATGTAGTACTAAATCTATTTCATGGCATTAATATTTCTTAATTTTCCGGTTTTTGATTAATTAAAAAAATCTAATAGAAATTTTAAAACTTTAGGTGTACATGTTTGTGCATGGGTGCTACTGATTTTTAAATGTCATATATCTGTGTGCGGTGGATAGCACACAAATATCATGGCAGAAAAATGCTTAATTTTATTAATATAGATTTAGTTTTGAATATTTAGAGCACACTTCTGGACCGATAGAGTTGCTCAGTAAACGTGTTAAATAAAGTACCTTTTTCCAGGAACAATCACCCCATCCAGTCCCCACGACATTAATTCATCTCTGTAAAAGGGAAAACCCCGATTTCTCCAATAATATTTTCCGAACATGCTGGTAATTGAACAGGTGGCACCTTGGCCCAATAAAAGAACGCGCTACCAACTGTGTCGGATGATAAACTCTCTTAATGTGTAATGAAGAGTGATGAATTAACTATAACTTGACTCACATCCATGAGGAAGACTTTGTTCGTCCAGGGTTCCAAGGTTAAGCAGAAGATCTTGTGGGTGAAGATGACCCAGAGGATGGTCAGGAATCGTATCCCGTCAATACACGTGATGGTGCCTGGGGGTGCCTCCAGACTTAGCAGCTTCTTGACGTTGTTTGGGATGGAGAAGGCTATCAGAATCTTGCTGTAACTTCCTGTAGAACACAGGAACAGTGTTAATAAATAGTGTGGGCACACTTTGTGTTTCAGGCAGCTACACAGAAGATCTCAGTCTTTAATTGGAATACCGGATAGCGATAAAATTAGTCTTCATAATGTACGAAACCAATTGAGGTACGAACAATTTGGAGGGACGTCCCAGGTACTATTAGGTCTACTTGTGCTAAGTGCATTTGTAAATAATGCCCAGAACACAGCTAAGGGCTGCTTGTGGGCAAAAATTACGTCTTAAAAGAAAATTCTCTCAGGATATTTGGTAGGTATCGAAACCATTATTGTTAAAATGTAATTATTAATATTAAAATAAACTGGTTTTAAAATTAATCAACACTATTGTCGTAGATTGCAGCCTTAGGTAATCTAGAGCGTGCAAGGATGACGTAAGCTAACTCATACTCTAAATTGTTCTGAATCGGCAGTTACGCATGCGTACCACGTCATGTTTTCCGAAGTATAGATTGTTTTGACAATTAGCATAACATAGAGTATTGGCAAAACCAATAGGTAACTTAGCTGAAATCCCCCCTCCTTTTTTGGTATACAACAGTGAGTTTTTAGATCTTTTCAGGAGATGGGGGCTGAAAAGATGTAATTTGATACTTCGAAATGCTTTACATATTCAGCCACCAGGCTACAGCAACGTGTGGGTAGAATATCTTACATCTTGAGTCCCTATTCAGTACGGAGGATGACGCCCCAAACCATCTTGAAAGTCTGAGATAGATAATAACCACGTAACACCGGGCGGCTATGTATTCTACATCAATTAGAGTTATAACATCGAATATAGGCTAGGGTGAAGAACTATTGAATAAGGACATTGATAGAACGAGGACCTTTTGATAAACTCTTTGAATTGATTTTAAAATTTACACCACATTTATACACTCGTATGGTAATTAATATATTTCAATAAACACGATCAAAAGGAACCTGCGATGCCGACCCATCCCACTAAGCCATTCTGACACGTCAGACCAAAGGATGGAGGTAGGGGGGTATAAAAATTATATTATTTTTAAATGAGTTATGCAGAGCGGTTATATTTATTGAAAAAATCTAGTGGGCTTGATCCATTTGAACAAAACAAAATTCAAACCAACCTTCCTTCGTGAACATCTCATTCTTCTGCTTCCACTTGGAGAAAAGTTCGTATGCACTCGCCAGCCCCAGGAACAGGAAGAACAGGATGGCTACTGCTCTGTAACAACGATGGTCAAACTAGATAGTTGTAGCACCGAGAAACAACTATCATTTAAAAGAGAGGATAACTCTTAAAATTGGCTCTATAGCTTGCTTATAAAAGAGGGCAAGCATGAGTGGGCCTTGTAATTCATTTAAAAGAGAAGGAAAGCATTAAATGGTATTTATATATCACGAGATGACGAGTATTGATTGAATGGTCACTATAACTCAATTATAAGGGAGGACACGAATTGAATGGTATTTATATCACACTTAAAAAGGAAGTAAACAATTCAATAGGCTTTATAGCTAACCTATACAAGGGAGATAAAATATTTAATTGGTCTTATCGTTCACTTACAAGGGAATACCAGGGTTTAATTGTCACTCAGCTTACAAGGAAGGACACGTGTTGAATGGTCGCTCTAACTCAGAAAGGTCAAGTATTGAATGGGCTTTATTGTTCACTTACACGAGAGTGAGATTATTGAATTAGTCATATATATCAGTTACAAGGGAGGGAAAGTATTGACGGGTCACTAGAGGTTAAACATTGAATGAGTTTCAAAGTTCACTTACAGAGGAGGATGTGTATCCAATGTCCTCTAAAATAACTTACAAGAGATGACAAACATTGAATGGCCTCTACAAATCACTCAGAAGGAAAGGCAAGGTTTAAATGAGCTTTATAGTTCAAATACAAGGAATATAAAGTAATGAATGGGATTTATAGTCCACAAGACTATACTGGACTCTAAAAAATAACCCTGAAGACATTTGTAAAGTGTTAAAATATAGTTTTATTTTCTGTAATACAAAGTGTAAAACCTCCGGGCCTGAGGAAAATTCCAACTCACCCGATAGCGAAGTCGCGTGTCTGTAATCTGAGTGGGGAGGCAACGTAGCAGTGGTTCCTGTTGGCCTTGGCCGACACGTGGAGCCCCAAAAGGTGGTCCACGTTTCTTAACACGTTGTTCAAGGTCCATTGGAGGTCATCGGCGGAGCAGGTCGATGGCAGGCACACCGACCATTCGAACTTGGCGAATGACGGGAAGTAGGCCAGCCCCTACGATACAAACAACCCAAACAAACCTGGTGTATTCCAGTGTACTGGTGCTGACACTCTCTAGAAGATAGAACACTGAGGAGAATGAATATAGCAAGAAGATAGTTAAACTACCCACTTCTAAAGCCGGAATTAGAAATAGATCATTATTATGCTACAGGCTTTTTTTTTACTGTGCTCCTTGTCTTAGAATATGCCCGAGCTTTCAACATGAAGGAAGAAGGTAGACATTAGGTACATGTAGAAGAAGGCTTTGTCAAAAGGAAAGTAGGAATAAGCCTTTGAAAAACTTAGTACAGCTGATTGGGATTTGAAACCCTCTCCCAATCCTCATCAATAGTGACCTAGTGCAAACAGCTATATGGACCGCTTTACCACCGCTACGCTTTTCAACCTTGTTCGTGACCATATATCTTGAAACAAATAACCCGAAATTAAAATAGCCTTTCCACATTGTCCCATATTTCCCCTAAACAGGTAGTATTTTCTGGTCCTTCTCAAGCTATATTTACATTCCTGTGCGCCTGATGGCTCTACATCCTGCAAGACTGGTCTCCCTTGTACGCCTGGTGGTTATGCCTCCCGTAATACTGATCTCCCTCGTAACCTGGTGATTCTAACTCCCGCAAGACTGACCTTTCTATCAGTATCCTCCAGGAACTTCCTGCCTCCAGTCATGGTCTGCAGGAACTGGTCAATCTTGTGTGCGTTCAGCGAGTCCTGGGACGAGTCAACTTCCAGCTTGACTAGACAGTATTGTCCTCTGAAGTCCTCACGGTTCTCTTCCTCGGAGGAGGCTCTCACAGCAAGGCACTCGTCGTAGTTTCCCAGGTCCTTGATGTTCCCGAACAGGAGACCACTGGGCAGCTTGGACGTTGCATCCAGCACTGGGGACAATAAGACACTCTACTAGAAAAACACAACAACCGGGTGACATGGTGGTCTAGGGGTAAGGTGTCAGATCTCTGTGCTGGGTGTCAGGGGTTCAATCCTCGGTCCCGTCATCAGATTTATCTGATTGACAAACCCTTCCTTCACCTCTGACAAGACATCTTGTGAATGTGGGGAATGCCAGGCCTCCACCGTGGTTCACATCCTACGTTAAACTGTAGGTCCTCCATTTTATCTCACAATCACCCTACCAATACACATTAGCGTAAGTGCATACAACCCGAATTGATAGTAAGACGTGGTGCTAATAATAATAATAATAATAATAATAATAAGTCAGTCAATCATTGTTTATTCAGGGTTTAAAAGAAAAATTACATAATTGCATTTTTGATACAATCCGGAAGTACCTAAAGGTACATCTTCAGGTCTTCTAGTTAAATAAATATTTAAGAAATAGTAAAAATTATAATATTAAAATAGTTAAAAAAACAAAAATATTTACACATATCATAAAATTTCCTCTCAAAAATATTTACATAGTTGTTTGAAGCATGCCTTGAAGTATCCAGTCTTTAATTTTATTTTTCGCAATATTTATTTCAGGGATTTCTCGGAGTGTTGGTGGTAGCAAATTAAACAATTTGTGGATGGTACATCTCGGTTCCTGTTTACCATAGTAATTAGAGTATTTGCCGATTGTATACACTTCTTTGTTAGAAATTGAGCGGGTGTTAATGGAATGGTTTTTTATTTGCTTATATTTATCGGAATGGTAATATCTTATAAAGAGGCTGTACTCATATAATTGGTTAAGAAGTAGAATTTTATGTTGAATGTATGTCTGTTAGCATTTTTGGTACCAAATATAATTTTCAAGATCTTTTCTTGTAAACTCGAAATTTTGATTGTGTAACATTCTGTCGTTCCTCCCCAGATGGATATGCCATAAGATATTATTGATTGAACTAATGATTTATATATTCCTACTATCGTTTTGATATCCAAGTACATTCTAAGATGATAAAAAACATATGTCCATCCTTTTAGTTTGTTCTAAAGTTTTTGTATGTGTTTGTCCCATTTATGATGTTTGTCATTTATTAGTCCAAGGTAAGTATGACTGTCTGTTGCGTCTAGTTTTTCGATACAGTCACAGCCTGTTTGTGTCCAGTTGTGCAAACAATTATAGCTGTGAAAAGTAATATTGACTTTTGTATGGACCATTTTAGGAGAAAAGATGTGTATAACTCTAGTTTTCTTTGTATTTATTACTAGACGATGGTCATGAGTCCACATTTGTATCTCGTTGTAGTCTTGTTACGGGTTGTATTCTGCTATTTGGAGGTTTTCGTGAATAGTCAGTATTGTGGTGTCGTCTGCGTATAGGTAGATGTGTCCATGCTTTTACTTGTCTTGTGATAGTATTGACGTAGATTAGATATAGAATAGGTCCTAGTATTGAGCCTTGTGGTACTCCCATATTTGTCACTTTAGTCTAACCTTTTTGACTGCTAATTTGTACATAGAAAAGTTTGTTAGTGAGATAGTCCCTAAACCATCTTAAGTACGGTCCATCAATTTCAATAATTTTTAATGATCTTAGTAATATATCAATATCAAGCGTGTCAAACGCTTTTTTGAAGTCAATAAATAGGGCCAAAACATGCTTATTGTTGTTAAAGGCTTTGTTAATTTTATTAGAAAAATGTTCTAGAAGGTTTTTAGCGCTTTTGTGTTTTTGAAATCCATATTGCCTTGGGTTTATTATATTGAATTTATTTAAATAGTCTGTCAATTTGTTAGCCATGTATCTTTCTAATATTTTCTCAAAAGTTGGTAGAATTGCTATGGGTCTGTAATTACCGTAGTCTAAATGGCTCCCACCTTTGTAAATGGGTTTAATAAGAGAGAATTTCATTTGGTTGGTAAATGTGCCAGTTTCAATTGAGGTATTTATTATGTCTACTAGTGCAGAAAATAAATTAGGTCCTATTTTTCATATTTCCATCATTGTAATGCTATCATAGCCTGGTGATTTGTTTTGTTTTAATGAAGACATAATTTTATTAATTTCTGTAAAGGTAGTTTTAGGTATGAACAATGAAGTGTTGGCTATTGTGTCTTCCATTTGTGTAAGTAGTTTTATATCGCAATTATGCATTATTTCAATTATTCCATTGTCAAAAGAAAATGCAAAATTGTTACTCACAGTTTTCAAGTTCTCTGCATTTTTAAATGTGTGCGTAAGCTCTTCATCTAGGTTATTTTTGCTACGTTTACCTATCACTTTGTTTACTTCACGCCACGTGTATTTCATGTTACCTTTTAAGTCTCTGAATAGTTTCCTATGGTGTTCAATTTTGGCTTTGTTTATAGCTCTTTTTACCCTTTCCCTCTCTTTTTTATATACTTGCTCATAAATTATATTGGTTGGATTTGACTTCCATGACGATAGAGTTTATCTCTGATTTTAATTTTTCCTAAAAGGTAGGCATTAATCCAAATCGCGTTGGTTGTATTTTGTTCTGAGATTGGCCAATTTGTTGTATTATATACTTCCTTAAAAGTCAGAATTATTTTGTCATATTTTGTGTTCAAGTCTTGCAAGTCCGTAGTCAGGTTTCCCCAGTACACTTCTTTTAGTTTGCTTAACGCAAACTTTCTATTTATTTTAATAATAATTATTATTATTAGCACCGCATATCACTACCCGTTCGGGTTATACGCACTTACGCTAATGTGTAATAGTAGGGTGATTGTGAGATGAAATGGAGGACCTACAGTTTAACGTGGAATCCGAACCACGGTGGAGGCTATTTATTTTAAGTTTTTGTTCGCGGGAGACAGTAAGCATTTATTTGGTGTATTTTTATACATTATTTTCATCGCTGTAGGGTAGTGATCAGACATTTTTATACTAATTATACCTGGTATTACAGCATAGTGATCTTTTGATATACGTATAAATAAGTGGTAAATAACTGATCTAGCTAAATTGTTTTTAGAAACTTCTTACTTATTATTACACTTATTTATTACATTTCTTAGGCCTTTATCTGACATCATAGTTTCATATCTAGTATGGACTGGGTTATAGTTGTCTTTCATGTTAATGTTTGTCACACCTGTTACAATGAGGTTTTCTTTTGTAGGATAGTGGTCTAAGTTTTCGTCACGTTCTTGTATAAAGTCACACTTATTACTAACTGGTGGTTTATATTAATCTATTATATTGTA
This sequence comes from Timema douglasi, assembly GCA_901482245.1. NCBI lineage: Eukaryota > Metazoa > Arthropoda > Insecta > Phasmatodea > Timematidae > Timema > Timema douglasi. Next base: position 24,079 of record CABEEJ010006124.1, on the reverse strand, counting down.
TTTTTTATTTTTATTTGTAATCAGTGTCCCTTGAATACTTTCAAAGTGTTTTGTATTTTTTGGGTTTAAATGGAAGCCGTTTGCGTTCTTTACAAATAAAATTACTCCACCACCTCGGGTTTTCTCCCTACAATAATAATAAGAGTTATACTCTTCTGTGTTATAAAGATTTACTCGTTCGTTTATTATCCACGTTTCATTAAGTATGATAATATAAAAAAATTAGCTACCGTATTTAACAAAAAATAAATTTCACTCCAATTCTTTTTTAGAAATCTGACATTCCACGCAATCACATTCAAGCTATTATTATTCGAGTTTTTAAAGTTGTTTTGAATAATAATAATAATAATAATAATAAGATTCCAGGGTCACTTGGACTTTGTGTAACACTGGGGGCAATAACACACTCTACTAGAACAACACAACAACTAGACCTCAGGGAAACTTGGATGTTGTGTAACCCTGGGGCAATAGAACTACTACATTAAAAGAAGGGAATCATTCCTTGGGCTAGGATTAGGTTTTTCAAGACCTTTAGTTGGACTCCCTGGCCATGCAGTCAAATGGAGGAGCCTGCCACGTTTTTCCAACATCAAGGATTTAATAATAATATTTAGCACCGCGTCTTACTACCCGTTCGGGCTATACTCTTTAAGTACTAATTACTCTAAATGGATTAGGAATTGGGAAGGTTGAATTAGAGGAAGTGAACCCGCATTTGCGTGGAGGGAGAGTGGAAAACCATTTAGGAAAAACCAACCCCAGTTCACCCGACCGAGATTC
>CABEEJ010006124.1:7484-20923 GCA_901482245.1 Timema douglasi | reverse complement strand
CAATTTTTGCCACTCCCCCCCCCCCCCGCCTCATATTACCAGTTCGAGCTATACACATACGTGTTATTTACGCTAATGTTGTAAAAACGCAGATGGTATAATTTATAAGAAATGTATCACCATTCGCGTGAAGGGAAGGTGGAAAAACATTTAAGAGAAACTATCCCCAGAATATCCAACATGAATTCTAACCCTCTGTCTTCAGCAATCTGGTATATTTAAAGAGTGACGCCTTAAAGGTAAGCCATGTGACAATCAAAGCAGGTGACACCATAGCTATTATGTTTATTTATACCAATTTTTATGATTAAATTATATACATAATATCATGATGCAAGATAAATATGAACACAGAAAGATACGATCTAAGGGCACTTTAGCTGACGTAAAAAAGATAAGTGTTTGTGGAATATATTTGATATATTTATTTGAAACTATTAATTGTAACTTTGTTATTCCAATGTTGCAATAATAATAATAATAATAATAATAATAATAATAATTATTATTATTACTATTATTACTTTTTAATTTTAGATTTTTATAAATACACGAGCATAATATCCGTTTAAAAATCAACGGCTTCATTTCTGGTCGTAATGTATCCCAAATCCCATTGACCTTTTTGAACAATGACATAATGGGAATAAATTTGGTAAGCTTCAAAATCTGGGAGATCCAGTTCAATTAAAGGCTGTGTATTGGATCAAATATTTACTTCAATGAAAGTGTGAATCTGTTCCTCAATTTAAGATCTCTTTATAAACAACATGCTTTTCTTTTTTTGGGGACCCCCGTACAAATTTTTGGTCACCAAGTATGCTTGCACCCTTTTTGGCTAGGGACTATCTGCCTGCAAAATTTAAGCTTCCTAGACCTTCTGGCCTTTGAGGTTTTTATAATTTGTTATTTTGAACAAAATTAAACCATTTTGGGGCTCCTATGGGAATCTTTGGCAACCACGCATTCCTAAACCCTTTTGAGCTAGGGCTACCTACCTGAAATATATTAGCTTCTTAGGTATACTGGGCTTCTAGAGTATTTGGACTTTATTTTTCTGGAAACCTTTCCCACCTTTTTGGGGTCCCTTGAGAATTTTCTATCACCAAATATTCCTGCACCCTTTTGAGCTAGGGGCTATATATCCGCAAAAATTCAGCTTCTTAGGTCTTCTGAGAACCGATATTTTTTCGACTTTGTCTTTTTGGAAATTCCCCCTTTGGAATTTTTTGTCACCAAGTATTCCTGCACTTTTTGGTTAGGGGCTACTTGCCTGCAAAATTTCATCTTCCTTAATCTTCTGGGTTTCAATAATTTTTACAATTTTTTTTTTAGAAAACCTACCATTTTGGGGGCCACAATAGAAATGTTCGTCCACCAAGTACTTTTACATCCTTTTGGCTTAGGACTACCCACCTAATAAATTCAGCTTCTTAGTTCTGCTGGACTTTGAGAGTATTTTGATATTTTTTAGAAACTCCCCTCCCTATTCTGTAAGGCCGTTTGGGAATTTTCTGTCACCAAATATTTTTGCATCCTTTTTGGGGGGCTAAGGGCCTAATTTCAGCTTATTAGATTTATTGAGCTTCGAGATTTTTTCGACTTTGGTTTTTGTAAATCCCACAATTTTGGGAGCTCCCATTAGAATTTTCGGTCACCAAGTATTTTTGCATTCTCTTGTGCTAGACAACCTGCCTGAAATATTTCAGATTCTTAGGTCTTCTGGGGTTCGAGATTTTTTCAACGTTGATTTTTTTTTAAATCCCCTCAGTTTGGGGGCCTCCATGTTGAGTTTTGGTCACCATGTATTCCTGCACCCTTTTGGGTTTGGGGCTACTTTCCTGCAAGATTTAAGCTTCCTATGTCTTCTGATATTTCTTTGGTTGGACAGAAGAACTGGTAATTATTATAATGTAACTGGTTTGGCAACTAGCATTAACTAATATAATAACACTCTTAAATATCCATACAGCCCTAATACCTGTAATGTAAACAGGGAACTTAGCACCTAGGACCTAATCCGTGTCCTTAGCATCTAAGAATAAGCCAGGGTCCATAAAACCTAGGATTAAACCAGGAGTCTATCACCTGGGATTAAACCAATGTTCCTTGTACTTAAGATAAACCAGGATCCCTACATCCTAGGATTGAACCCGGGTCCCTATCACTCAGGATTGAATCAAGGCTCCTATCACCTAGGAATGAACCAGGGCCCCCAACACCTAGTATTGAATCACGGTCCCTATCGCTCAGGATTGAACCAAGGCCCCTAGCGCTTGAAATGAAACCAAGGTCCTTCCATAAACTTTCCCAACTCTACATGTCTGCAAATAAAAGGAGCGGTGACTACCATTTATTTGAAGACGTGTCAGTGAGTACTTGATTGTATTATCGGCTGGGTGATGAAGATTTGTACAAACAAAATAGTTTATTTTACTTTCCAAGTCTGTTAATGTGTCAAGGAGACTAGGTGAGCTGGCAGCTATTATTGGGTAGGGCCTACCTGGAGATCTTGAGGACATGGATTTATTAATCAGCATGACTTACAAACTAACTTGGCATAGAACATCGACATAGCTAACCTCTCTGGTCATATGGTCTAAGGCGTCAATCATTGTACAAGATCACCGTTGACAGGGCGAACCCACTTCATTAGGCACACAGACTAAACGTCAAGATCATATAGTCTGGTTTGCCATCGATAGAAAGAACATAATTCTACCTGTGTTTCATCACAGTGATTTTAGCATCCTCTCTCAAGGTTTATGTGATTACACTTCATCTAAGATACCTTCTTCGTTCTTATCCCTTAGATTAAGCTGTCATTAACACTAATATCATCCACATCGGTGATCGTGTTGTCTAACGCGTCACTCTCGTGCTAGTTAGGATTGCCGGTGCTGGGGATATTGGGGTTAAAATCGTGATCGGGCGTATTAGTGCTGTTTTTTTCATAAATGGTTTTCCTCTTCCCCTACCAGTTAAGGCGGGTGTCTTAGCTTTAAAATTTTACCTTCCTTATCCCTATCCTACTGTATGTGTAGTGTGTATATCCCAAGTGCGTACAAGACGCAGTAGGAAACAAACCCACACTAGTATTAAACGCAGACCTACTTATTAAAATACACATCGATACAAAACTGTATATCCAGCGCTGGTTCCAGCCCACATTGGTGGGCACACAGACCAAGGCGTTGGTGTAGTCTAGTCGGCTGGTAGTGAGAATGTTTGGATCCTGCCCGGGTAGAATTAAAGTGGTTTAAAAAAATTCCACTCTCCCTCCACGCAAATGTGGCTACATATCCTCTAACTCCTATCATTCTCGTAGCTAATATCTTTTTAGCACCATGTATTAATACCTGTTCAGGTGATACGCCTATGTACTAATTACTTGAATGTGTTAGGGACGATGAAGGTTGAATTTAGAGGAAGTGTACCCATATTTTTGTGGAGGGAGAGTAGAAAAACATTTAGGAAAAATCCCCCTCAGTAAACCCAACCGGAATCTCTCTGTCATCGGCAGTCTAGTCTATTGCAAGAGTGACGCCTAGAACATGCGGCCACTAAAGCAGGTCACTGATGTAATGCAATAATAGCCTGAAAGAGAGATAAGACGCGGTGCACAGCACTATCTTCAAGAAGATTTAATAAGAGTTATGTGCTATGGTTCTGACAGACTATCTTAATTTAGCTTTTGGGATGGAATCAGTGCCCTTTATACCCGTAGTTGCCCTCTCTAACCACTCTGGACGGGCAAGAATGTGGGTGGGCTATTCTAGGGACATCAGCCTAAGTGGAGGGCTTGCTTGCATTCTACACTAAACTTTGGTCCCAATGAAAACTAATTAGTTAATATAAAACAAAACTGCACTGTTTGCTTCAAGCACAAATTAATTTTGTTTATCTATTCAGGACATTTTATATAAACTGATGTAAAATCTACAATGTTACAAAGAAAACCTGAAATATTTTACTATTAAGTCAATTTTTCTATCGTGTCTTACTACCCGTATAGGATGTACACGTTTATACACGTTATTGAGGTAGGGATGAGGAAGCTAAAATCTAGAGGAAATGTACTCGCGTTCTATTGTATGGAAAGTGTAAAACCATTTTGGAAAAATTCACCCTCAACGCACTCAACCATGATTTGAACCCCTAACTTCCCATCACCAGCAAACAATACTAGATAAACCCGACATTTAGCCCACCAGCGGAAGTTTTAACTTTATGAGAAAAATGAATTATCAAGCATAAGTTTGGATTTTAAACATTTTTAATTTCATTTCAGCTATTTCATGTGTACTTTTTGAACCGACTAATCACATCAACACGTGACTTATAAAAATTAACTTGAATCTAGAACAGACACAACATCCAGCCTCCACCAGTTAATTTATTACTATGAAATGGGAAACCCATATCTCACCAATTATAAATTTTTCAACTCTGTCAGAAATCGATTCTGGGACCAGACACACTACTGACTGACTAAGTTGATGAATGATTATATATATATTTTATGATGAATGATTCTATATATATATTATTGAAACGGACATTTATGGCCTTCACTGCTAATACAGATAATCGGTGAAAATCTATCTAGCCAAAGCGTCAGGACGTTGAATATTATCACAGCACAGGCAGTTAAGATTGAGCTCCAAGCTCCTGAGAGAGACAAGCGTCCTGATCGCCAAAGCTATAATGTTAGTAGATTAATGCATTCAGAAAGAGACCAGTATTTTAGATCATATTACAAGTAGTAGCTGTTACTAACTTTGAACGGCCCATGTTGAAAGGTTCTGTAGCTCCTGTAAGAACAGGAAGGTGTCGTTTCTGCACTTCACATTTTCAATGTCACTCAACACTTGCTCCAGGAAACTCGGCAACCCCAACACACTGGCACCCTCTTCAATGTACCCACCACTGTCCCAAACCCCGTCATATGGTAAAGATCCTAACAAAACGTTCTTCCTGCTCCTTGTAAACTTTTCGGTACCACTAGAGTTATCGTTATCACCCGCAATCACCCCACATTGTATCACTAGGAAAAGTAATTTTAGGAGCAGCATAGCTCTCTCGTAGTCGTGGCGAATGGAGTGTCAGGCTAGAAAACCTTGTCTATTGTCTAGCTCTGTTGGGTCGAACGCATGTTGGAGCAGGGGATTGGAGAAGGGGGGACCACTACACTTCACCTCAACTTTGGCAAAGGAGTCCAAGCCACAAGAACTGTGTGATGTTACTTCAGAGAAGGTTGACGTAAGGCTCAACTAACCACTTCCCCTCATAGCTGAAGCAGGGAAGAACGAGAAATAACATGAAGTCGGTAGAAAGTTTAGTTACAGCTATTTGATATTTCAGAGGCTGTGAGGCAAGACACTCCGGGTATCGAGTTTTTTTTAAGAGTAGAGTTTGCCTGATGACCATTCACTTTTACCTTTTCTTTTTTATGAGCAAGGATGTTGAAATATTTGGATGGAGGTTGTTGTTGGAGAACTAGACTTCCTCTTTTTATATTACCACGCCCCTTTGGCAGTATAGCACCATAGGATCCGCCCCCTAGCTAGCATGTTCAGACAAATTTAACTTCGCATGAGATAGTCCGATACAATATGAAAAACAAATTAGTACAACTTATAGCATATTAAATTATTTATATACCCCATATAAACATTTAAATACTGTTATTTGCCCCCACTTTGGTGTTCTAATGGTCATAGTTCCTGGTTAAATCCCCAGAACTTCCAAAATGTATCTGTGTATGTCTGGAACGGCATCAAACGCAGCGTCGTGAGGACAAATGAGGAGTTACTTGAACAAAGACGTAGTAGCTCCGGTTTAGAAAACTGAGATTAACTTTTGGTAGGATCGTTGTGCTGACAACATGACACCATCCATCTGCAAAGGTTGGCATTATCATTGGTAACGGCAGCAGCCGCTCGGTCGGTATAGCTTACACAATTTGGGGGCTCACCCCATAGAGTTTTATTATTTGCCCCCGCATAGCTGGGCACATGGACTAAAAGACAGGCTCATCCAGTCATAGTTACCAATTACAGGGAAGACAGGGCTCGAATATCAACCGTAAGTACTAATGTTTTCCCCAATTTCCATCCACGCAAGTTCGGGATACATTTCCTCTAAATTCAACCTTCCTCGTACCTACCCCACCAAATTAATTGAAATGCGTAGGCATGGATGAGTGATCAAACGTGGTATAAGCTAAAAATGGCTTTAGTAATTATTGAAAATATATTATATTTTTTGTTTTTTAGGTCTAATTTGATGTCTAAGGTACCGAAACATCCAGCTATTGACCATTTCCTTTCCTTGAAACCTTCAAACTAACCGTGATTATCATGGCATTGGTTATTTACCAAACCTACAAAACGTGTTTAACCATATCAAACTCTTTAACTCACAAAACTAACAAAACATTTGCCAAGTTAATTTAGTAGCTATAGTAGTACTTTCTAATTTTATTCAGGTGAGTTACAGGTTGGCTGCGCTGCAGATTGTATCGCCGCAATATGGTTTTACTTCTCACAAAGTTAATGTTGGGGAACTTATTAGAGATTAAAGTTTTCAATAAACAATTATATTTGTGTTAAGATTTTAGACAGATCTCGTAAAAGCAATCGGGAATATCAATCTACTATTGCGTTCTTAGTTTAGTAGATTAAGTATTGAGTAGCTAAATGTTTGTTGAAAGAAATACAAAATTAACGTAATTAGCTTCCCTTCTACACAAGATCATGCTAACGCATGTGGCCTAGTGCTGCCAAAATCTAAGTTTCAAATTTAATACAACAATTATATTAAACATTAATTAACATTAATTAATTTAACGTCAAATGGATCTTTGTTGGTGACAATGAGGTCAGGGATTGAATCCCGGCAGAGTATACTAAGGGTGGGTGTTACTGAATAGCTTTCCACTCGTCCCTAGCACAAATTCGGGCACACTTTTTCTAGGTTAACTTTCTCATCCTTGTCCCATTAGTCTAATTAAATGTGTATATCTCGGTTAGTGAGATGAAGTGTAAAAAAGCTAAACTATAACTATAAGACAATGTATCCTATATCTGTTAGATATGAATAAACCTCAGATAAATAAGCGTTGTGAAAACTAAGTACAGTCTCCACAGCTGTTTCATAAGATTACCGGGAAGCTGCGGTACTAGAATTATGTCACCAGGTACAGTCAACACCAACAACCGAGAGAGAGAAAGAAAGAAAATACCCTAATCATCAATGGCAATCGGCCACGGTTGTCTAGCATAGTTTTATTTTTTGGTGAACCGCGTCTTACAACCCATCTCAGATAGACGCATACGCTAAGGAAGTATGGATAATGAAAGTAAAATATGGAGAAAATGTACCCACATTTGCGGGGAGGGTGAGGGGTACACTATTTAGGAAAAAACAACTCATTATGCCCGATCGGGATTTAGCTTTAATATTCATATCTTTTCTTAGCACCACTTCCTACTACCTGTTCAATTTATACGAAGATATTACAATTACTATAACGGGGTAGGGATGAGAAAGGTTGAATGTAGAAGAAGTGTACCCGCATTTGCGTGGAGGGAAGTGGAACACTATTTTGGAAAAACCACCCTCATTACACCCGACCGGGAATTTGAATCCTGATGTCCCTGTCATCGTCAATGTTGTCTAACACGAGTGTGATGCTCAAAACATGCGGCCACTGAAGCAGTTCACGTCCATTCAATAGCAAACTAAGGCAGATGGGTTTGACGCCTTTGCTCACGTTCTCACCAATACGCGTCCCCTGGTTGTTAATTTCTAAGGAAAATAATATATTATATCAGAGGAATTTTATATTTAAGTTTCTCTCAAATATTAAATACCATTTCTTTAGATTTATAAACAATGTTCCAAATGAGGACATATTAGACCTTTTTCTTCTTCTTCTGTGAATCTGTTCTGAGATAGGTTTTCCTTTTCTTAGGTCCTGTGCATCTTCTTTCATACTTTTTGTAGCTTCTTCCTTTCCTGGTATCTGCTGTAATTCCAAACTTTCCTCTTCCTCTAACTCTTTTCCCCCTCCATGATCCTCTTCATTAAAAAAATCCCTTCTTAGTGGGACTAAACAATACTTTTTCTCTTCGTTATCATCCTTATCAGGCTCATTTCTTCTCCTACCCTCCTCAATACATCCAAATTCCTCACCCTGTCCATCCATTTAATCTTCTACACTCTTCTGCACAACCACATTTAAAAACACTCCAAATATCTTTGTCCCCTCTTTCTGATTGTCCACGTCTCAAATACGTCACCAAACTCCACACAAAACACTTTGCAAACCTCTTTCTTAACTCAATCGGAATTCTTTCCGCTGTCAGTAATCACCTCACCCTCCCATAGGATTCCTTCCCCATAGCTATCCTGCTGTTAACTTTCTCCGCACAGTACCCATTTCAAGTCATTAGACCTATTAACGTCTATATATTTACTAAAGGACAGTAAGATAGGCCCATGTACAGCTCTAGAAATGAACCAGGATCCTCTAGCCTGGTGGTAGACATCCCCGCAGACTGATCTTAAGGATTCACAATTCCTTGATTTAGAACCTTCTTGTTCTCAAGGAAGACATGGTAACTTAGCCTACTATAATCAAAACAAACGCAATTTTAGCTTGAGTGGAGGCACGCACACAGACTAGTGGGGCTTATCGCTCGCTCTGTTTCTCTCTTGCAACAACTTTGAGTCAGTTACTGTTTTTTAGACTATTGAGTAATATAAAAAGTACTAGTGTGACGACTGTGTTTGTGTGAGTCTTTCATAGCTTATTCCGTGCACCATATCTCACTGCTATATCTGCATATTTTCAACTATATCTAGCTAGAGGTATACCGATTCAGTAAAACCGATTATCGATACCGTTTACCAATGGTTTAATATAATTGTTCATACTATGATTATTTACACCGATTAGTTCCGACATTCAAGTATTTATTAATAACTATTGGGAAATACGCTCAAGAAAAAATAACAGTTAATGTAATTAGTACACAAATATTTCATTTACAAATCGACAGTTAAAGCTCTGATAATCTAACTTTTGACTACTCGTCGCATAACCTCTGATTAATCTTTGTATAGCTGACGAGAGTTGGAACTATATAGTTAGTTTTATCAACGATATTAACTTATATATTTCTTTATCTGGTAATGTAATCTTTGCATAGCCCACAACCAAGATGCAGTGTGTAAATAAGTTGTTGTTTTTGTTGCGATTTTGATCAATATTACTAAGAAAATTTTGCTTTAAATTTTACTTAAAAAGAACGATTATTCGGCATAATAATCTCCGATTATGATTAATTGCTGATGCACTAATAATCACCCGATGCCGATTCATTCGTATCCACATCGGTACACCCCTAAATCTACCAAAGTTCTAAATTTAGATAATATTGTTATTATTTTATAATAATAACAAAATATATTTATTTAATGTTGCATAGACAAAGTAAGCTATCTAAATAAATTTACACATTATTTATTCTTTTTCATTTTGTTTTTAATTAATTTAACCCTAATTCAATATTACGAATCATTACAATGTTACAATGACCCGCCTCGGTGGTCAAATGGTCTAAGGGAATGGTCTTCAACCTGGGGTACGTGAATACTTAGCACCGCGTCTTACTACCCGTTCGGGTTATACGCTTTCAAATTCTAATTGCGCTAATGGGTTAGGGATTGGGAAGGTTGAATATAGATGAAGTGATCCCGCATTTGCGTGGAGGGAGAGTGGAAAACCATTTAGGAACACCACCTCCTCAGTTCACCCGAAAGAGATTCTAGACTCGATCTCCCCATCCTCGGCATTATAGCTCAACACGAAACTAGTGCGTTGACTAACTACACCACCGAGGTGGGTTGGAGGTACGTGAATATATCTTCATATTATAAGTTACTTAGAATTTTTTTTTAAACTATACGTATATATGTGTATATATAATTCTCATTTAACATTTTTCACCAAATACATTATTTTGTATGTATTTTATTAACTTTGGGTATAAATTATATAATGTGTGTAACTTGAATTTCGCACCAATAAGTTTTATTTTTGGGGGGAGAGGGGGAGGTTATAAAGTTGAAGATAAATTATATATGGGAGTACGAGAACCAAAAAAGTTGAATACCATTGCTCTAAGGTGTCATTCTCACAATAGACTGGACCGATGATGATGGGGATATCGGGGTTCAAATCCCGGTCGAGTCTACTAAAGGTGGTTTTCCATAAGTGGTTTTCCACTATCCCTACACAAAAATTCTGATACGCTTGCTTTGAATTTTTAACCTTCCTCATCTATAACTCCCTAGCTTAAATAGTACATAAGCACGATAACACGAACGGGAAGAAAAACGTGTTAAAAAAAAGTATTATATATTGTAAACAAAGTAAATCTATATGGTATAAAATTATTAGCTTCAGTACTGTAAACATACTAAATATACAATTTTTTTCTACAAACATTATTTCATGCTGCTAAAAATTGCATACTTTTACTGTACCTTGAAAATCATCTTTGAATTAATATTTCCTAGAACTATCAAATGTTGAAAAAAAAAAAAAAAAAAAAAAAAAAAACCAGACCCTCTTTGTAGCTCTGAGCCCCACTTCATAATCTGGCATATGTCCCTTGATAAGTCTCTTCATACCACCATTTTAGGTTCAGATGATTCCCAATGTGTAAAAGTTAGACGCTAGTAAAGCAACATAGAACGCCTGGCTACTTATCTAAGTGTGCCTTTATTCCTGATGCTTGACTATAACACATTAATATTGAGACAACACAGTATAAATATAGTTCTAATTGGTCCAAACTTTACCAACATTATAATATATATATAGCTTTAAACAGACCTAGTACTAAACTTATAATGTATATCTTATCTTACATAATTACATAATAACTGTGTTCTCGAGGTCAATATTAGTCTAGCCAATAGAGTTCACCGTTACAGGGAGATAATATTTGTTTGTCAAAAGGTAATACAAACAATCGGGTCATTGTATTCCCAAATCACAACATATATATATATATATATGTTGTAGTTTGGGGATACAATGACCCGATTGTTTTTATTACCTTTATATATATGGGGCATTGAATCACAAACACACATCTGTTGAATAGGCCAATGTATCTCCAGCATCTCTTTAGAACAGGCATGTCCAACCGTTCCATGAATGAGGGCTGCAGAAGTTCTGAATGGGAATGAATAATTATTGGTTTTAAACAAATACATCCAAACATCCAAACATAAATAACACAAGTGACATATATGATGTACTTATAGTTCATAAAACTTCATTGGAAATAAACGAGCATTTACGTAATCTACAAGAGCTTAATTTAGTGTTTATTTCTGCAATTTTAAGTATTTAAATTTGAGTTGATGGGCCTTGGGTTGGACATGCCTGCTTGGAGGTAAATGTGTTCCAAACCTACAACATATCTTATTATTATTATTATTAGCACCGCATCTTACTACCCGTTCGGGCTATACGCACTTACGCTAATGTGTAATGGTAGGGTGATTGTGAGATGAAATGAAGGACCTACAGTTTAACGTGGAATCCGAACCACAATGGAGGCCTGGCATTCCCCACATTCACAAGATGCCTTGTAAGAGGTGAAGGAGGGGTTTGGTAATCAGATAAATCTGTGCCGGGACCGAGGATTGAACCCCGGCCGCCAGCACAGAAGTCTGACACCTTACCCCTAGACCACCAGGTCACCACACCATATCTTAATAGGCTATAAGATATTCATCTCCGAGGAGCATTAATAATGAACACTGAAATATATCTTATCATTGGAGGTTTTCTATCCTCTCTCCAGATAAATATAGTTGTACTTCCTTAATATTCACCCTTCTCATCCTGTATTTATTTTAGTTCGTGTAAGCTATATACTGGTTTTAAAAGACAGGGGGTCCTGAATGAAAGAATGCTTGTTGGTCTTATTTTCCCAAGGTCGCCAACATTTCTAGAAGCCGAGAACAGACCGTTCCTTCCTACTAACTTTCTCTCGCACAGAACTAGGTTAACTGGGTTCATCGCTCTGAACATTTATATCTTTAGACTTGTTCTTATGTAACGGTAAGAAGTACTAATAGGATCTGTGTGCGGGAAAATTTGTTCTTCTAAATAATTTCTGAACCACTAGACTGATATTGACCAAACTTATAACACACATGGACACCTACGAGAACACCTTCAGGTTTGGTTTCTGGTATCTCTTTTATTAACCATTTGGGGATCGACTTTAAAAAAAATAATAGAGAACACTCTCAGGTGCTTTTGGTGCAATTAAATTAGCGCGAAGGATGGGCTATGTATATAGTTTGAATTTATTCGTAGATTAAAATCATAAAATCTCCACTAAAATGTTTTACTTAGGTATATTATAAAAGATCAAAATTTTATAAAAATAGATTCAGTCTTATTTAAATCAAATTATGTTTTCACATATCACTCCTAAACTGCATATTTAACACATGTATATTTTGTTTCGCCATTTCATAAATACAAAATCAAGGGCATATATAATCTGGATTTATTAATTATTTTGTGTGTTTAACGTGCAATTTATGAGTCATATGATTAGATTAGAAAACGACTTACAATTCAAATTAATTCTATAAAATAAACAACACTCAGTCCCCCAGCCATAAATTCATTGATGTAAAAATGAGAGCCCTCAATTCACCACTAATAATGTTTTCATCCGTGCCGGGTATCGAACTTGGAATCCTTAATTCAATAGACATTTGCACTATTGGCAACGCTTGCCTACGCTTGTAGGCCAGGAATGAGGAAGGTATAACTTAGATGATGTTTACCCCTTTTTAATGGAAAGATTATTAAAAACACCTTCAGAACACCTGGACGGAATTTAAACCCTGAACCTCCCATCACCGGCAATCCAGACTAGACGATCCTGACGTTTAAACTGCGTGCTCACATGCTTGGGTAGTTCCTTGCCTGACATAATTAACTTACGCATATTTAATTCCTGTGGCCTATAGTATTCGCCAAGACTCACTTCGGTGGCCGCATGGTCTAACGCGTTACTCTCGCAGTAGACTAGACCGCCGATGACCGGGAGATTGAGGTTCGAATCTTGGTTAGGTGTACTTATGGAGGTTTTCTAAAATAGTTTTCCACTCTCCCTCCATGCCAATGAAGGTACACTTTCTCTTGATATAACCTTCCTAACCCCTTAAACCACAAGTGTAATTAGTACATAAGCGTATAACCTGAACGGGTAGTAAAACACAGTGCTATCCACCCCCCCCCCCCCCCACGGGGCAAAAAGTGTTTAAAAAAAACAAGGTTTTTTTTTCCAAAAAATAATTTGGGGGGACATTTTAAGAAATAAAAGTTT
>CABEEJ010006123.1:28945-42940 GCA_901482245.1 Timema douglasi | reverse complement strand
GGGTGATTGTGAGATGAAATGAAGGACCTACAGTTTAACATGGAATCTGAACCACGGTGGAGGCCTGGCATTCCCCACATTCACAATATGTTTTGTCAGAGGTGAAGGAAGGGTTTGGTAATCAGATAAATGTATGCCGGGACCGAGGATCAAACCCCGGCCGCCAGCACAGAAGTCTGACACCTTACCTCTAGACCGCCAGGTCACCTAGGCTACCTATTGAACTATTATCCATACCACAGAAAATGGCGACTTGGAAATGATCTCACGCTAGTCATATTTAAATAAAATGTATGCTCTATACATGTTCTCTTTTACCCACAGTGTAATTTGTACAAATGGCAGTATAAGGCCACTCCTGACTCACCGATGGCTGTCATGATCATAAAGAGGATATCCATTGGGGGAGGGGAAGACAATTTGAAAGTCGTAGAATATGGTTTTTTGTGTAAGAAGGTAATTGGAGGGGTGGGGTAAGTAACAAAAAAAATCTCCTGGGACTTTCTACCCCNAGTAACAAAAAAAATCTCCTGGGACTTTCTACCCCGCCTCTTCCCCAGTTAATGTTAAAAAAAAAACTTAATGCTGTTAGAAGATGTCTGTAGTATTCATCCTTTAGGGTGTTTTTGAATATAATTTAAAAAAATTTAAACCTATTTAGAATATTCTTTCCTGAAATAGAAATTATTAAATTTGAATACATATATAGGCTATTTGCAATAGTATTCTTTGGCAGATCTTTAAAAATTTGATGTCTCTAAAAACTATTTAATTATAGCTCATCAGAACTCTTTTTATAAACTAGTTTCATTACATTCTATTTAATATTGTCCTCAACCAGAAATTTTTGAAATTTGAAATGCTCTAGAAGCGATTAAGAGTGTTCTTAACATGATTTTTATTTAAATTATATTATTCTAAAATCTATTTGAAGTGGTCTTCCACAATATAGATTAATAAGATTGGATGTCCTTAAAATATATGGTATGGTCCTTGCCTAGATATTAAATATATATATATCTTTAAAAGTTATTGAAACTAATCTTCCCCGCAAGTAGTTTTTAAAATTCAATGCTTTTAGAAACTAATAAGAGTGGTTCTTGATTTTACTTTTAAAAAAAACGTATTTGCAAATATAAGCTATTTGGAATAGCCCCCTATGGGTTATTTTTATTTTTCCTAATCGTATGCACCTTGAAGAAATTTAAAGTGTTACTCACCTGGAAATTTTTTGAAACCTAAATATATTAAGAAGCTATTTAAAGAGGTCAATCTCTGGCGATTTTTTAAAAGTAAATGCTATTAAAAGCTAATTATGATACAAAGCCATTTATTGGCATCATATAAATAAACTTCGGGTTTATTTTAGGACCAAGGGATTTTAACCCCATAACCCCCTCCCGCTCTACACCCTACAACAGGCAGTGATACCAATTATAGCTCACAGTAGTTGATGATCCCCGCATCTCCATCAAAGATAATGTCTACGAGTGAAGAATTACAGCACGAGATTAATCCATTATAGCTCAGGTGTATAGCATTAGCATGCCAAGCCAGAAATCCTGGGTTCAATAACTGTTTCCATGTTGTAATTTCTTTCAAAAATAGTGAATTTTATTTCTTTATGTTAAAATTCTATCATAACGCTAAGCGGAGTGTACAGTGACTGGGATTCTTGCTTTGAAATGTAACCGTCGTACCCTTAATCGATTTTAGTATAGTATAGCTTACTATTTATATGCATAGTGTAAATCAAACAAGATAAGCCATCTACCTTCCAGGAAAAATAAAATACAAACCCAGGAATATAACAGGCCTATAACGATCAATTCTACTATGATGTGGCATAAGATATCACCATAGATCTCTCACCAATGGTAAGCATTATAGAGTTATCGGTTTGTTCATCGAGTTATTATAGACTAGCAATCCCGCACGGCACTGCCTATGAACCATTGTAGTATAAGAATNCCCCCACTCCCTCATATTACCCGATTTCGTTTTGAAAAGGTGTATCTGAAACGTAATTCTAAACCGTATTGAAAATATTTTATTAATTTTTTTTTTTTAAATTGCATAAATAAAAGTCAAGATAAAAATTTAAAATCCGGTTTTGAGGTGCATTTGGACCCTCTTTTTTCTACCTATGTTAAGAATTTCAGATCTCTGCGTGCCGTAGTTTTGGCTGGACATCACACACAAACAAACAAACAAACACACACAAACACCTCCTTTTATTATCATAAATACATCACAAACTTGGAAATATAGAATTATTGCCTTATATTTCCTCAATACTTCTCTCCTCCCGTTGATATCATAGGCAATTTATTAAATTTTCTATTGTGGCAGGTAGGAAGACTTTGTTATTCAAAAATGGAATCCGCATTTGCACGGAAGCACAGTGGGAGATATTAAAAACCACCATCTCTATACCCTACCGGGATTAGAACCACGATATTCTGCTCATCGTCAATAAAATCTATTGATAAATTTATTATTCAAAAATACACCATTTCATATTATGACATTTGGAAATTGGTCACTATTTGTGTACATTTATCAAATAATGTTAATTTATATATTTTTATTATTTACTCACCTGAGATACATTTCAAAAATGTGTTTAATTTGTGTAATAAATATCTGCTATATTTGGTAGAACATATTATGGGTGTGAAAGGTATTTTTATTTTATAAAAAAAGGAACCAACACACAATAAACCAAAGCTTACGAGGACGTATTTATCATCAGATAAAAAGTAAATTCATTATAAAGTTTAAAAACCTGGCACTCAATGCCATTAATGATATAAAAAGGTTTTACATTTATGTAAATAAAAATTGAGGAAACAATAGATCTTAAAATGTAGTATCTATATTACTAGGAATTAGATTTCTTATATTTTATTTAGATGGTGACAATATTACATATTTTGAAGTGTGGTAGCCTCAACATTTTATATTTTCAAAACGACCCCTGTGATTAAAGGTGTTTGAGAATTCTAAAATAGACAGTGTGACCACCAAAGAAAATTAAATTTCAATTCAATAATCTAGCCATATTTTTTAATATTTATAGCACAAGCAACTCAACAGTTCATTGGTAGACTTATTAAAGTAAATCACCTATCCCCATCTTGAGCTAGTTCTACCCAGTCCACCTCACTACAGCCTACGCCTATCCATATCCAGAGTATATTTCTATCCAGTCCAAATTAATACACCATATCCCTATCTTTAACTAGCTCTAACCAGCCCACCTCATTACAATCTATCTTTATCTTGAGCTAGCTCTATCCAATCAACCTAATTACACCCTAGTTCTATTATCTTGAGCTAGTTCTATTCAGTCCGCCTCGGTCAGGTTCATTCTAATATTTTTCTCCAATTTGTGTCTAGTTCTTCCCAAATTGTTCTTTCCATTGGGCTTGTCAGTAACTACCAGGAACACGTTTATATATTCTCCCATTCGCGTGGTATATCCTTCCCAATTTGTTCTACGAGACTTGACTATCCTTACAATTATTGTCCTGTGATGAGTAAAGGGTATGTATCTTAATATTATGTAATTCGAACCACTTCCTAATAATTGTATTATTATGACCCTAAAATATGTTTTATATATCTAGTTTCATGCCAAACTTTTTTTTATATATTATATAGAAATAGTTCTCACAAAAAAAAAGAGGCACTACCTACCTTTGTCTGCCACTGAAGTCATGACTATGAGGTGAACCAAAATGGCGACGCCTAGCAAGGAAAGGGTTCTGGACAACGCCCACTGCACCATGGCGGCGTTACTGGTCACCAAGTGTCTAGAGGACGACCGGTTGGTAGCACTGTTGCACGAGGAAGCCAGGCAGTTTCTGGCGCTCAGATACATGCTCCGTGGCGAACAACCCCTCCCTCAACGTCACGGGAGCGCGTCAAACCCTCCACAAAAAACACCTTTTCTGACTCTCTTCAAGACGCAACTAACATTTTGCACTTTCCACACACCACTACAGTAAAGTTAAAAAATAAACCTCTTCCCCAACCGTGTCAATTATCTAATCTAAACTAAATTATTATCCACTAATTGTTTGTAGGCCTATAATAGCTCACTTTCAAAAACAAATTGTAACGTTTGCATTTTTTGACAGTCTTATATAACTTAATAGTCATGGTTTTTATTTTCGAAGTTCTTGTGATGTTTCTTGATGATGTGTTTAGGTTACATCATTTCAATAACCTGGAAAAGAAAGGAAAATATATCATTACTTACGATTTTAAAATAAAGTTTATTTAATAAAAGATTCTTATCAATCCTGGAGAGGGAATGATGTAAATACACTAATACAATAAAATTTTGTAATGATATTGGTTTGGATCACTCTAAATTATGTAAAAAGTCATGGCTGAAGGTAATTTTTCATTAAAGTAACAAATGTAGAGTATCCTTTTATGATTCATCCATGAAGAATCACGTGCTTTTCAGAAATAGTGTGAAAAGGATTAAACCACTAACATTTATTTTTTAGATAATATTTCCTGTTAAAAGTACAACTCCGCAGTATTTGGCAAAATACGTCAATTCCCTATACCAATAAGAAGCTAGCCTTCACAACACCTGTCGCCAGGACTCTTTCTATTAGTAAGTTCTCACACTGTTGATGAGGGGAGCAAGAGGCAAGGGGTATGTCATATATAAGCCGCTTGTGGGTATGGTTAAGGGCACAAGTCCCACAAACAAGCAATGTCACACAAGTCAGTCGGGAATACAAGAAACGCAGTCAGAGACTCACACATACACTAGCACTGGCTCTCGCAGTCACAGTCTAACACAGATTACAATAATGTACTTTAATATCACAAGTGTGCATTGATATAAGACATTTAATTGGAGTATGTATAAGTAATTAACAGATGTCATTTGAATAAACCACGTGTGAATAAACAGCCATCAATAGTTCTCTTTCTTTAATTTAATTAAATATACCGATTTAATTAGTGCTCGACCACGGAGCAATTAACAGCTAGTTAAACGGTATATATTCCGTATAGTGATGATAGGTGCTCGACCACGGAACTATAGACAACCTAAATATCATCACAGCATTATTATATCTGGAAAAAATCCGTAGTGTTTCGATAATTATTGAAAAGGCCTTATCTGATATCTAGATAAAAATATGGTCTGACACACTGTTTTAGAAACAGGGTTTCCTCTATTTTCTTTGTACAATCTATACATGATGGATATGTTAATGTGTGAAGGAAGATACTACTTTGAGGATCGTCGTCTTGTGTAATGAGACTCATAAGCAGGTAAAGATAATATGTGAGCCTTAATAATATCCCTGTAATTAAGAGTCCATTTGTATTTTGTGAGATCTCTTTCTCTTCTATCTTTCTCTGTTAAACCATATATTGTTAACACTCTTTTTTCAAGGCTTGTATGAACAAATCGGTCAATTTAAAAAAAAAAATACAGCCTTTTAAAACAGAAACTCTAGTGTTCTAGTTATTAATGACTTTTACTAACATATTACAGGGAGAAGAATGTAACAATATGTTAAGCCAGTAGTATACAATTTTTTTTAAAAAGGAAAGAGAAAAAAAATGTCAGTGAGTTATAATTTAATTAACCTATTAAGAATTAAATCAGCAAAAAATATGAGATTCTATTAAACTCTACTTAATATTTTTCTTCTAATAGATAAAATTGAAGATTTGTACATTGTAAATATGTATAAACCAAATTAATTTTACAATTGGGACAAAATATTTAAAAATATTAAACTATTATTTGTCAGGCACTAATCATCAACACAACACTATACCCAATAAAGTTTATTATTTAACATTGAAAATCAATTAAAAACGCAAAACTTAATACAATCATGACCACAAATAATAAAAAACACAGTTTCACTTTCCTTGAATGCTTTTAGATTGGCCAGGAAAGCAGTTATGTTATTTACCATAATACATAATTAGGCTTACAAACACAAACGCATGCCAATACTGCACTAATACAACTTTCTCTAAAGTCCAAATAATTTTCAGGGCTGGTTAAAAAAGAAAGCAGAACATTACTTGTTGTGGTCTATATTATGACAGTTTAACCGACTGTTAATATTCAATATTCAACATTATGTAAGATAAAATTATTATTTGTTCAAAAAATATATTTTTGTATCAGATGCGGTCAAACAATATAATCATATTGAATATCAAATACATTAAACGCAAAAAATGGAGAGTAAAAATTCACACTTGATATAGACCACTAGATATAAAAAAAACTATGAATGTGGAATGACATACGACTCTTTTATCGATTCTTTTAATATGATATTTTATGGTCAAAATGACAAAAGTCAAAATATGGCACTTTTCTTTGCTAGTTAAAATAATTCAGTTCTCGGGAAAAAGGACATATGTATACTCGTACCATTTTCCCCTGTGACAAACCCCTCCAAAGTGAAATATATACTTTTGATTTTAATTTCTAACAGTAAACTTCTTAGAGTTTGACTTATATAACTTTTTTCAAAAAATGAGTACTTCAATATAAATACATCTAAGCCAAAACACATTTTTTTTTTAAATTCTTTGGCTTATGTCACTTTTCTCTGAGATTCATGATATAATATATCAATTTCCCTGTGTTAAGATGTCAGGTCATGTCCCCTTCATATATTACTGTTTACAGTCTGTAGCCTGGGTCAGTTTTTTAATCAAGCCATATATGTTCCACTACCTGCTGGCTAGGCCGGTCCTAGCTTCATAAGTCTTATAATCCAACTTAAATATAGAGCAGATACAATACCCAGCCCAGTGACCGTTAGTTCATCGCTGTGAAAGTGTTAACTCACATTTCACCAACGATAAATATTCTGGCCATGACTTAAATCGATCCTAGGACCATTATTTCAGTAGACAAACAAGCTACCGACCACGCTAAGGTGTCGGATCCTCTGCAGATATTATTTTGATAGAATAGAATTAACAACACCTATAAAATAACAATACTGTTTTATTAAAATAATATTCTTTGTGGCTGAAAAATATGTTTATTTATTCTTTGTGGTATAGTGTTCAGAGTCTCTAGATACAGATCCAAAGGATCTTGGTTCTATTCCCGACACTTCTGGATTTCGATGAATGGGTGTGAAACGGATTCAACTCATGCTCGTGAAGAAAATGATTATCTACTTAATCAAAAGGTAGAAGCATATGTCTAGAAAACTGATATTAATGGTTGGAGGGTTTGTTTTGATAACTACAATACTCACTTTATTGTCATAATTAGGTATTCTATTTGATAACAGAAGGAAGCCACTTGGTTAGTAGAGCTCAATTTCCTGATAATGGCATGGAGGGTTTTCTTTTCCACGATAAACTTCTTGTAAAATTTTGACAGTAAGTCACATGTAGAAACTAAGTTTCATATAATATGGTTATTACTTAAGCTGCATCCTTCCGTCACCACAAATCTAGTATATTACAAAATTAATACCTGAAACCACGAGAGCACAGGTGACATATTATTAAGTTTTCTGTCTTACGACACGTTCATTTCTTTTGTCGGTTGAATTAGACCACTAATTCACCCTGTCCTCTGCTTCCTTCATCAGCTCCCAGAATTTGCTTCTTTCCTGCAAGTCATACAATATTTGAATACTCCTCCTTCATAAGCTCCTTTTCGCCTCAACCTTGCTATCTATGACGTATTGCAGAATAAAGTTCCTCCTTAGGATATGACCAATCCAGTTTACTTTATACCAAATAAACGCATTCAAAATGGTTCTATTCCCACCCACTCATTTTACAATTTCTTCATTAGTCACTCTGATCTTCTTTGATCAAACTGATCTTCTCAATTCTTCTCTAAAACCTCATTTAAAATCTCTGCGAGTAAATCATATCTATCATCCTAAGAGACCAAGTTTTGGTTCCAAAGATTGCGAAGCTCCAATTGTGACATTTTATCAGTTTCTTCCTCTAAGATTTAGAACATCGGGCTTACAATTTTAATATTCAGTGGCACTTAATTTTGTATATAATATCCACTTTTGACTTTTCAATGTTGTTCTTCGTGCCATTTCCTCTCCCATTCTTCCCACAGCTGATTCATCATTTGCTGCAACTCGTCTTTATTTTTGGCAAGCAATGCTAGATCATCTGCATGTTTTATGGTGTTGATGACTTGTCTTCCTATCAAATATGCCTCATCCCTCACAGGATTATTTGGCCAGAAAACTTCCACAGAAAGTGAACAGACTGTATAACAAACCTCATTCCTACTTCAATCTTCTTCCAATCTCCACTATGTTGATCTCTCCGTCATCTTCTCTCACCTTCACTTACTGTCACAGGTATAGGTTTGAAATTAGCCAATGTCCCTTCAGTAATACCTATGTTCTTGAGTATTTCCATCAGATTCTTCCACTTAACTCTATCGAACACTTTTTAGTAGTCGATGAAACCATCTTAGATCTCGTTCTCGTCTTCCAAATATCTCTTTGAGATTATTCTCAATACCTTGATGGCATCTCTAGTTCCCTTTACTTTCTCAATCCAAATTTATCCTCTGCCATAAAATTTTCTATATATTATATTCCAGTTGTCTTATGTATTGACACCAAGATTTTCCCCACAAGAAAGTTAAGGCTTATGATCCAGTGGTTACTGCATTTCTTTGCTTTTTCCTTAATATTTTGAGCCGAAATGGTTACGTTTAGAAAGTTCTGACATTCTCTTGTTTAGTAGATCCTATTAATAAGTTTTGCCAGAGGAATAAATACTTTGTTTCCCATATCCTTCAGAAGGTCAGCTGGCATTTCATCATCTCCGGCAGATGTTTTTCTTCGCAAGTCCTTTATCGTTCTTTAGACTTGGCTCTTTAAAATGCTTGGTCCTTTATTGTTTTCCTCTTTCTTGTATTCTGCTTAGTTTATTAAATATTTATTTTTTAAATCATAAAAATAATTTTATGATCCATCACCAACTGTCATTTGGTTTTTTATTTATAATATTTGTACAAATTTGTTTTCATTAAAATATTTATTTTATGTATTTAGTAGTAGTTTGGGATTTTAAACTTAATACACCATAACAGTAGTTTGAATAATTAAATGCAAAATAAACTTGTAATAAAGTTAAGTAATTATTTTGGTAATTTACAATCAGTTCGACCTGTTTTGTTGGCCTCATTGCCTAAGGTATCACTCTCACTAAAGTCTGGGGTGCTGATAGCATGAAAATCGAGGTTTTAATCCCGATATGGTGTAATAAGGTTGGTACTTCATTTTTTTCCCACGCACACTCCCCATGATTCAGATACACTTATCATAAATTCAACCTTTCTTAACCTTAGCTCATGAGCATAGTTAGTATATAAGTGTGTTCGCTGAACAGATTTTTTTTAACGTCTTGCCTTACTTTTTATATTTAATTAATGAAGTTACATAAAGTTTAAATGTAATTATGTAGATTAACTTAAGGTCTTACAACATTGTCTTAAGAAATACATTTTATATTGCCACCTTAAATCTGGGGTAGGTGCCAGAAGGTTGTTATGTACATGCTATTTTCACGTCTTACATTAAAGGCAATAAAAGTGCAGTATCACTAAAACAATCTTAAGGAAAATATTCTTAGATAACAGTAAATACAAACCAAATCAAATCCAAGACACGAGAAATATCTTAATAGGCTTAAAGAGAAACAAGTGAAACTGATATAACAAAGCGTGAACAGAGATTAAAAAATTGAAAAAGTGGCGTTGAATAATAATAACTACCGAACTAACTATGAAGCGAAACAAAATGAATAATTATTTAAAAACATATACTCCAGAAACTTCAGATGAAGAAGATGGTGTTTATTGGTAGGCTTAGTTAAGGATGGTAGGAAAACGTCTGGAATAAAGAGAGCTATTAAAATAGATCTGCAGCTAACCGCAAATTGCAAAGGGAGATTAAGCGCAATTAATTAGTCATAAAATCTACCCAGCTATTTAGGCAAAATTATTACCATTTTCTTTGTAGTATCCGACAGCCCTTGGCCGAAAATACAGCAAGATCTAAAAAAATTACAGCTCTATGTGGAAGGCAAGCTTATCCAGACATCAGAAAGAAATTTCTTTTTGGATTAGATCTCAATACACAACTTACACAGAGCTACGGGAACGCAAAAGGTTTTTAATCGTAGCAACTATTTGCCCAAACTGTGTCTGGCAAGGTTTTTAAAATACAGACTTATTAGTCAGAGCAATACTTTCATGAAATACCAACCAATGCAAATTTTAATGCGTAAAATTCCTCTGACACTTACATAATCAAGTAAACCAAATTACACAAAGGAAAATGTTACCAAAGACATTAAAACTTTCTTCTCAAGAGAGACAAATTTACATACCTGTGTCTAGGCAAGAAAGATCCAAAGTTAAGAGGCAAAAACGACTTCTGAATATGTGACTTTTAGATTTACACAGATTATTTTTAAAAGAACAATCCTATAATCGTTGTTATGTCACCGTCTGAAAATTGAGGCCAGTTTGGGTTGTAGACGCCAAGGTAACGGAACGAGACACGTGTTTGTGTTCTTTCTATACCAACACAAAGTTCCTCAGAGAAGCGTTTCATCGCTATGATGTGGTAGAGCACAAAAAGCCACGTGACTATTTTAAATACCTGTGCTGTGAGGCTAATAAAGAAGAGTGCATGCATAGAAATGCTCTCTTTGCAGAGCAAACTGCATTGTGTGTAAACAGTTTCACTCAGAACAAACTGATTTTTACAAGAAATGGTTTAGGCTACCGTGAAATACGAGGACAACCCCATTGAGCAACAGCAAAAAAAAAAAGTACCGACTTGGTACCTTAGCTTTTGTCTGTGACATAAGCGTCGGCAGGAGTGCCAACCCCTTTGGTAGGAGTGCCAACGCTTCAACCGGGCGAATGGGTAGCCATAGAGTATTATGATAACGTTTAATCTAGGGTTATAGTTACCATACTCCATGATGTTATAGATGTAAATATAATGGAGCCAACAGAAAACAGGCGAGCATACAAGTGTCCAATTAGGAAAGACGAGCTTTTTCTATGCTTAAGATAAAGTCATACAAATTTTGGCCACCAGTCCCGTGTGGATCCTGGGCTGATAAATTCATTTTTGAGAATATGTAAGATAATAAAGGTACACTTTCACAAAATTGCAATATTTTATATTACTTCTTAGGTTAAAAAACAATATTATCCTAGTTATAATTTTATTTTCCTGACCCATCTGTCATTCTCCTGTAAATTAAAATTTTCATTTGCAGATATATCAAGGAAACTCATTGATATAATTATGTAATAAATCATTTGTTTTGTGGTTCAGAAAGCACATTATTTTTTTAAGATTTATAAATAACTATTTAAAATGAAAAATTACTGTTTTTTGCCTATTTAAATATAATGAACCATATTTTATTCTAGATTTTAATATAAGCTACATGATAAAGTGTGTACAATTAATTATCTCTTATTTAGTTGTGCGATAAAGAAAAAAGTATATTTTAGTGACATATACTTATATTAAAATTAATAATCGATTATTTATTAATACAATTATTAGTAAATTTTATTAAAATATCAAGTTTCTAAGGCTATTTTATATCACAAATATTCATTATGTAATTTCCTACATCTTTATCTTTTAATAACTTAGTAAAAATAAATAAAAGTTGGCAACACAATAGAATTTTTCCAATTTCTTACATTATCTCTATAAAATTAATATCAATATTTTAATCACAGCTTTTTAATACTCTATAATGACTAATTCGATGTTCTGCTCATTTTAGGAAAGTTAGAAAAATTATTTTAGTAAAACTATCATAGAATGAGTTTCAAATATTAAATGCAAAAAATATATATCTATTATTATTTAAATACCTACACAAATAAAAATATTTAAACCTAAGTCACATAGTAACCAAATATTGGCACTGAAAATAAAATAATGATCTCTAGTAATACAATTTAATTAAATCTTATCATTCTTTCTTTATACTCTACAATATTTAACCATTACGAGAATAATAAGATACGAGAGGCATTCATCACCTTATGTGTGAGAGGGTGTGATAGTAGCAGATATAAATGTGTTTATATTATGTCATAATATCTTTGCCAGTCGGGTAAAATGAGACTTCTAGCTTGAGAAAGATGAATGAGCTAATTTACTCCTAAAATGTGGGACACCAATCCATTTTACCAGAGAAGCGACCCCCTCCAAACCCCCTCCATTTCCATCCATCAAAAGCCTTCCAGTTTCAGACACAACCCCATTACCGGACGTATTAGGTATTTAGACCCATCAACACGTCAATTACCATATATTTCTGACTTGGACAAATACAATTAACTTATGATGAAGTTTGTGAAGTAGAGTGGCAAGAACTGTCAGTTACTCAGCTAACTTTAACAGAGCTTATTTAAATTGTATTGCACTTCAACGGTTAAAGAGTAACTATCAAAATATACTGTATTTACATTGATAAGGATTTCAGGGATTCGAATCTTGGTAATATTTTTCTGAGTATCACTTTTCCTCAATGGCTGTGCACTCTATATTGAAATGTTTGTACATTTCCCTATATTATACCCTCCTCATTTATATAAATTAATCTCAATATAACCCGCCTCGGTGGCGTAGTTGGCAAACGTGCTTGTCGTGTTGAGCGCGACTGCTGAGGACGGGAAGATCGAGGTTCGAGTCTCGGTCGGGTGAACTGGGGTGGTTTTTCCTAAATGGTTTTCCACTCTCCCTCCACGCTAATGCGGGTTCACTTCCTCTAATTAAACCTTCCCAATTCTTAATCCATTAGAGTAATAAGTACTTAAAGCGTATAACCCAAATGGGTAGTAAGATGTGGTGCTAAATATTATTATTAATCTCAATATATAATATATACACCTTAATTTGATTTATTTATTAATATTAGTTATATTGCATTCACTTTTTGAACTGACTTATTATATCAGCAAGCGATAATTTCTATGAGCAAGAGCAAAAGAGCATACCAAATGTGGCGGGAAAGGTAGTTTCACACATATCTTCCAGGGTTCTTTTACATGCCACGATCGACATGAGACCAGCGGTTTTACTTCTTGTCCAAAGAGAAAGTTATGCTACGTATTTGTAGTTATAAACTAAATAACTTTGAACCCGGCGGGTTTTGAACCTACAAACATCGTGTTCTAAGGCGAGCACCTTACACCAAGACCATTGAATTGCACTGATTGGATGTTAATAAAGTTATATTTCGAGAGGTTAGTGGAATATCATATGGAAATATACGTCGATTATTTGAAAGTGTGTAACAATACTCTCTTTAAATATTTTATTTTTTCGATATTTTAATTGAAAATTTAGAATTCATACCTTTGATTGTAAGTTAAGATTTTAACACAAATAGTTATAATACAAAGGAATATAATATTTATTCATTTTAACATTTTATTTAACTGTACATTTTATCAATATTAATAAACAATTTATAAATATAAATATTGTAGATAAATTTTAAACAGTGGATAGGCTAACTAAACTGTTAGTGCTTTAAAAAAGAATGTTTTCATAGGAGAAATAATATTACTATATATTTGTCGAAAAAGTCAAGATATGAAATAATAACGGAGAGAAATATATTGAATGTATCTGAGAATTGAATAGAAAAATATTTAGATATTATATAACAACATGATTTTAAAGAAAATATAGAGACATTACTTGAAATGTTGATATTATTTATAAAATTGTAAATATATTAGATAATATTTAGATTATAATTTAAAAGGGTAAAATACTAAACCAATAAAAACAATAGATTAAGATTGAACTATTGGTAAATATTATAATGAGAGTTAAAATAGGAAATACAAAAAATAGAGAAGTAAATAAATATAAATAAAGTGCAAAGATAAATTATGAGCAAGATAAATATACGGGGGGG
>CABEEJ010006123.1:0-22270 GCA_901482245.1 Timema douglasi | reverse complement strand
GGGGGGGGGGGGGGGGGGGGGGGACGTGGATAGAAAAATAGAGACAGAGAGTGGTTGGAAACTGCACCACACAAAATATACGCTAATTATAAAAGTTACGCTAGTGATGTTTATTTTTTTTATACATCAAGCCTTCCGGGTGCATTTTACAAAATTTCAAAATAGCAACATAAAAAAAAGTTCACAAACAAATTTGTTTTAAATTATTTTTATCGACAAGCCATAGAATATTATAAAATACAATATTTAAAAAAATAAGGTGATTTTTTTATTAATAATTTAAAGCTTAACTTTGAAGTATTATTATTATTAGTACCACGTCTTACTACCCGTTCGGGTTATACGCACTTACGCTAATGTTTAATGTTAGGGTGATTGTGAGATGAAATGGAGGACCTACAGTTTAACGTGGAATCCGAACCACAGTGGAGGCCTGACATTTCTCACATTCACAAGATGTATTTTCAAAGGAGAAGGAAGGGTTTGGTAATCAGATAAATCCGTGCCAGGACCTAAGATTGAACCCTGGACCCCTAGCACAGAAATACAACACCTTACCCCTAGACCACCAGGTCACCAAATATTTTTTTTATTGATAACCCTAATTCATGTACAATGTTATCCACATAATATAGTAAAGGGTACAGTCACATAAAAAGTACTATTTATATTAAATTAACATAGTTCTCGTTGAGAGTAAGTGTAACACTAATTAGTGAGAAAACACTCCTCCACACATCATATTTGGATTCAGATCCTAATCTTCTAGCTTCCTCCAATCCAAACTTATGTGAAAGTGACACCTCATACCTGATGACTAATAATGGCATATAAATGATAAATTAATGTTATTTTATTTTACTATTTACTATCTAGATAAGTGGTTTTTAACTTGTAGCCTAGCACCCAGTTCTTAGAGTTTGATGCTGGCTCTTCACCTACCCAAAGCCTCCCTCCCCCCTCCCCACCACATACCTGCAATAGCACTCTTGTCACTTTGTGACCTCACTGTCTTTTCATTGATTGTATACATCTTAAATTGAATGAAACGAATAAAAATAAATAAACATTTGGTTAAAAAATATATTTTATTTTAAAGATTCATATTCCAATTCTAGATTAGGTTCTACCAGTTAAAATGACTAATTGATTTAGATATTTGGATTTCGAAAACAATAAATTTAATCCAAATTTTAACATAGAAATAACATTTTTTTCGTGTAAGTAGAAATAACTACTCCAACCTTATAGTAAATATTAACTTGAAGATTACAAATTTATCCCCTGAAATGAGTTTAAAACTAAATTGTCCAAGAAAGCGGCTGGTGGGTGGGTGGGGGGGGGGGAGGGGTTTGCGTGTTTTGTTCAAGTTTCCACCCAAAGTAATAGATTGATGGTCTGGAGTTCAGTTCTATGCTAAATATAAGCTATTAAGTTTCCAAAAGCCATAACACTGCTGTTAAAAAAGTAAGATATTTTCAAGTACTTTACCGGTAGCAAAAAAAAGGTCACGTTATTGTCTATAGTGAACGCAAGTACATCACATTTTTAAAGCAAGGGCCAGTAAAAATGTATAAAAAAATATATATATTGTGGACAGCGAAATTTCGTTTTATTTTATTAGTATTAGTTTAAAGATGTTTATTAAACTCATTTAAATAATTATCTCCTGATCACAATACACAACGTATCGAAAAGTAATAAATAATATATTGTAAATATTATAGATATATCTAGCCTTCTAGAAAATGTACTATATTTTGAGAGATGAGAAAGTAAAATAAATTAGGAACTCTTTAAGAAATTTTATTTGAAACTATTTAATAACATTTTTTAAGGAATCCCTATTTAAAAAAAGAAAATGGTTGTCCCTAAATATTAATGTAGTGTAAGTTCTTAGGTTGTCAGGTTTATGTCTATCTTAGGTGGTACTTTATTATTAAGATAATTAATTTTAAATAATACTTGTAAAATATATATTCAACACATAACCAGCATATGTTATCAAGTGGTAAGTTGCGTCCATAACATCTATCTAGGGTTTTTATTAAAATCATATAAAGGTGCACTGAAATTTAAGTCCTAATTTTTTTCCACCTCACTTAGTGTAAATATTTGTGTCTTATTTTAATTTTACCTTCCTCATCCCTGAGTGAAACACTACAGATATCTCTAACACTTAATATGAGCTGGAGAATGGTAAAAGGGGGTATAAAATTCATAATATATATAGAATAAAAAAATCTATTCTTTGGAAACAACGAGTATTATAAAGAGTGCCTACCCATTAATTTATTTATAAATATCAGTTTCATAATCTGAGTAGAGATTCTTACTACCCGTTCTGAATACTCGAAGTTTAACGTTTATGGTGTAGGTGTTATTCATTATAGATTATAGAAATGTATACGCAGTTGTTGGGCTGTAGAATTTAAAACAGTTTAGGAAAATACACCCAGCTGGGACTCAATCCATAAACTAGAAATCCGGAAAAGGTAGAATTAATGCCTTATTTGTTGTGTCCATTAAGCCATTATCAAATAGTAATTTGACTGTTCTTTTCTGTGAGAAGATTGGATTAATTATTGTATCAATTGAAGATTACAGGGTAAATATAGGGAAAGTCCAGTTTTCAGATCAAATTGAGCTAGAGCTGTCATCGGTGCAATAATGAAACTTTGCTAACACTATTTATATTGTAGTAACTAAAGGTATCTATAATATTTTAATTAATTTAATAAAAATGTGTTTGATGGTGTCCTAATACGGTTTGAGATATACACACTTTCGTCTAAAAATGTGTGTTTAGTGTTACCTTCCCCAATTTCTTCTTGTATTCATTCAATAGCAGTCATTACCCACCTCGGTGGCGTAGTTATCTAATGCGCTAGTTTCGTATTGAGCTAGCCTCGCATTGACGGGGAGATTGAGGTTCGAATCTCACTCGGGTGGATTAGGAGTGGTTTTTCCTATACCGTTTTCCACTCTCACTCCACACAAACTTGGGTTCACTTACTTTAGATTCAACCCTCCCAATTCCTAACCCGTGAGTGTAATTAGTATTTAAGCGTATAACCCAAACGGGTATCAAGGCGTGGTTCTATAATAGCAGTCCTTATTAGCTACTCTTAATAACTTATGCACACTTTTTTTTAACTGAATAATTACACAATTCACTTTAACCAGGCACTATATCTTACTTAACCTAATATATCTGCGTTTACTTAAGGAGGGTTACGGATTAATAAGGTAGAATTTTAGAAGACATATATTTACACTTAAGCGTAGGGTGTGTTTATGTCTATTTAGGATAAGTTACTATCAGTAAATCCATCCTAGATTCAAACCTCGTCTTCCCTGTGTTTGGCAAACCAGTAGCCAGTAGTTATGTCCATCATAAAAAGAAGGTTATCTGAGAAAGACTCATACCATACAGAACTCAATAAATTAATCTTTATATTAAGTACAATTTTTAAAATAAAGTCCTTATATTATTATATCTACGTTGGCATATATTTTTTGGCAGGTAATTTTATTCTATGTGTCTTTGTTATCATCGCTTCTTACTAACCGGTCGGATAAAAATAAATTGAACTATTTACGCTTTTGTGTTAGTATCAAGAAAATTTGAATTTTTAGTAAATGTATCCATGTTTGCGTGGATACATAATGAAAAAACTATTTTAAAAAACCGTCGGTAGGCTCAATAGGTATTCTAACCACTATCTTCCAGCCATTGGCAATCAAACATTTTGTCGGAGTGATGCCTTAGGCTATGTAGCCTACGAGGTAGGAATAATTTTATAAGTTTCTTCATATTAAAATTCTACTATACTTATCTTATATTTTTTATTAAAGCTAGATAATATTTACATAGTAATTATACAGAATATGTTATCTTTCGTTTAACTACAAACTTTCTTCATGTTGCCACACCACAACCCAATTTAACTTTAATTAACTTTTATTTTACTTAGAACAAGGATCAAACTATTTATGTTAATTAATGGGTTTTTTTAATGGCGCACAAAAAGTGTTAACCAGTTCCGGGAACATTTTTTCTTTCAAATAGTAAGCTCGACTTAAAATAAATTTTATGTACAAACTGGAGATAAAGTAAAAACGAAGATTTAGACTGAAGTGACAAGTAGAATTATACATGGTCACATGATATAATGCATCCGTATCAATGGTTTTATCGGATGGAGATTGAAGTCGGTGATTGATTGATTAATTTCCATTAAGGTATACTGGTTGAGATTTTACTAAAGCTTTATCACTATCACTCTATGTAAACGTGATACAAACTACCACTGTCTATACTTTAATCATATTTATTTTATTAGTGTAAATAATATGAGGGATTAAGTCAGGGTCTTCAAACATCGAGAAAATATAAATAGCTTTCACGCAATATGGTATAAAACTCAACATTGGAGTCCGTTTTATGGAAATACTTCTCTATTCGTTATAAACACATACTCCCTTTCACCGCTCCCCTACTACCATCCTTGGTCATGTTAATAAGAAAGAAGGGAAATTAAAACTACTTAAGGTATTATCTCAAGGTAAAGAGTAAAGTTCGCTGCTAGTTCTCAAATATAAACAATTTACTTAACTTGTAAGACGCCTAGATCTAGAGAGAGTTGCCTATCCGTTGATAGCTATCGAGCTTTTATCTAATCACGCACTCGTTCGCTTGAGAGTTTGGCAACGCAGTCGCTCAGTCACTCACGTGATTTCTCACGCACTCTTTTGAGAGCTTGTAGTCTGGCCAGAGTCATAATGTGTGATAAGACATAACGCAAAAATAACAAACACTTCAGTCTTAAGAGTAAAAGGGAACCCTGTTTACCTCTTTCCAAGACCAAAATCAATAATATCAGTGGTAATTGAAATTGCATAGTTAATTGTTTATTAGCGGGCTAGTATATTGCCTTCATATTACGCATTGTTTGACATCATAAACAGGTAAAACAAAACGTATTGCTCCATAGTCTAGTAACCAAAATAAATTAGTTACTTAAAATTCACCGTTAACAATATTTAATTATAAATTAAAATAATAACATAGGTAGAAATTAAAAATATATAGTATGGTAAATATTTTCATATGTAAACAAACCAATAAATAAAATTCATAAACGATTTGATTTATCCTCTAAATTATTATTTTTTACTTCAAAGGAGATTCATTTGTTTTTTTAAATAAAGTAATTAGACTAATATCTATTGCTAAACGAAGTGTGTTTATTGCTTTGCCTTTTATTTTGCATCTATTTTTTATATACTACCATAAAAGTAAAAGGGAAATTATAAATAATGCAAATCTAGCTAAAGCCGAGATCTATGCAAATATTTGTTTACAATAACTGTTCATTATTTCTCATAATATTTTTATTAGTTTTGCCACAAAATATTTTTGTTTTCAGGTCCTCTATGGGCTATTTCTAAACCCGTTTATGGTAGAGAAATACTAATTAAAAACATTTAAATTATAGAATCCACATCCCACCGAGCCCTTCGGTGACCAATTCTAGCCCTGAAAGGGGGAGTCACAATTCTATTAATAAGTATCAAGTTATTGACTAAGCCATGAATTTAATCTAGAGAACCTTAGCTTAGAAAGTTGAGTCACTACCAATTGAGTTATGGATTACGATTATATTTAAATAGATTCGATTTTTGTCATTTACTTATAAGTGGACGGAAATTTATAATATTCCAAAAGGTTGATTTTAAAAATAAATTTTTCTTAATTACTGTCTAGAGGATGAAAATATTCTCCATTGATTTTTGTTTTTTTGTTTTATCAACACATCTAACTACCCATTAAGGATAACACATATATAGTAAGTACTATAATATGTTAGAGATAATGATGATGTTTGAATATAGAGAATTTAAATCTGTTTTTGTGTGAAAGTCCAGTCTAATATGATAGTGACGCCTTAGACAAGGCATGGTTAACCTGCAGCCATAACGCCCCATGCGAATTTTTGAGCTGATCGAAGAGGACTTTTTTCATATTTTGCCATTTATGTATGTATATTCACCGTTTAAATTATAGAGCCTGTATTCTCAAAGGTCTTGTATTATAATTAGTTAAAAAATGTCACTATTTTTAAACGATAATGTAAAAATAATTAACAGAATACCCATATATAAATATATTTATCCATGGTTGTCAACTTGTTTTTCAAAATGTAATATTCAACTAGAGTGTGACCTTACGGGGAATCCGTTATTTGACATAAGGATTCACAATTCCAAATTTTTTACCACGTGGTTTTAGATCATTCGACCACCAAAATGGGTATTTTTTACTATATTTTTTGTGAATATATTTAATAAACAAACACTTTCGTCGATATTATACAAATTAATTATTTAAAATTTATTATAACCAGCAAGTCTTACCGATCCTGAATACTTAATTACTCTAAGGTATTAAGAACTCGAAAGTTCATTGCCAGCTTTACAAAAGAACGCGACCCATCCATATCTTGAGGTCCTATCTAATCCCTCTAATTACACTCTATCCCTATTGTGAGATAGTTGTAAAGTCCCCCTAAATTCACCCTATTTCTATCTTTAGCTACAGTAGCCCCGTGGCTTCTTTGGTGTTCAAAGCTGACTTCTAAAAGTCCACATTTAGGTATATACCTAAATTTTGACTATCAGAAGTGACAGCTGCTAAACATGTTTTTCTCAGATCATATGGATCAGCGTAGGGATATATAATTTGGTCTGTTAACTTTTCAAAGCCATCAGCTGTCAGCTGTGAGCTATCAGTCAGCACCAAAGAAGTCATGGGGCTACTGTAGTTCTACATAG
The DNA here is from genome assembly GCA_901482245.1 of Timema douglasi. Lineage (NCBI taxonomy): Eukaryota > Metazoa > Arthropoda > Insecta > Phasmatodea > Timematidae > Timema > Timema douglasi. Next base: position 15,433 of record CABEEJ010006123.1, on the reverse strand, counting down.
TACCCCTCTCTACACAATATCTTTCAGGTCCATTCTAATGTTATCATCACATCTGAATCTAGATCTTTCCATTTGGTTTTCATGCCAATACACTGAACACGGTTCTATATTCTCCTATAAGCACTGCATGTCCTGTCATCCATAGCCTGCAGGTTTTGACAATTCTAAAAATGTATTTAAATGAGTACAGAGTATGTATCTCATCATTATGTAACCTACTCCACGTCTTGAATATAAGAATTTTAAAGACGCTAATATTACAAATACAAGGATAGTTTAGTTTAAAATTAATGTACCTTAACCACGATTAAATAGCCGCATGGTCTAACGCGCTAATCTCGTGTTGGACTAGTCTGCCAAAGACAAGGAAATTGGGATTCTATCCTGGTCGGGTACATTAAGGGTGGTATTATAAATGGCTTTACCATATCTTTCCAAGCAAATTCGCGTGCATTTCCTTTAATCAAGCCATTATAGTCCCTAACCTATCGGTGTGATTAATACACGAGCATAAAATCTTAAAAGGTAGTAAAACGCGGTAAAACGCTTGAACTGGCCTTCCGGGAGGACTATACATCTTCTGTAGAACATATAAACAGAATATTCAGCCTGGATTCATGACTCCACTACTCGTCATATACAAACCAGATTATATGAGAGTTGATATCCAGCCAGATTGCGGGTTTCATAAAAGTGAGTTTATAGAGTGTCGGTGACCTGGTGGTCTAGGGGTAATGTGTCGGACTTCTGTGCTGGGGGTCCGGGGTTCAATCCTCGGTCCCGGCACAGATTTATCTGATTAGCAAACCCTTCCTTCACCTCTGAAGAGACGTGTATTAATTTACAACTTGTAAATGTGTGGAATAACAAGCCTCCACCGTGGTTCGGACTCCACGTTAAACTGTAGGTCCTCCATTTCATCTCACAATCACCCTACCATTACACATTAGCTTAAGTGCATACAACCCGAACGGGTAGTAAGACGCGATTCTAATAATAATAATAGTTATAATAATGAAAATAATAATAATTATAAAGAGTATCTTTGACTATTTGTAGTTACGTGAACAGTAGACCTTACTCCCTCCATTCAAAAATTTCCGACTACGTCATGTTCTTATCGCTCGTTACTACATCCTTAAGATTTATCTTTGTATTTAAAGTATACATATCACCTATAATTTCTCCTTGGAAATAAAATGTACATTTATTCCCCACCGACCCGTCGGAGTGAGAAGTATTGTGATTTTAAGATAAATCTTCATAGAAGTTTTGATAAATGGCCACGTTTCAAGCCATTATGAAACCGAGAATTTGGGTCTCACTATGAAGTCTGTGTGAATGTATCGCGGGCTAACGCTAGAAACAATTTACCTATCAGGTCAAGACTTAATATCTCGGGTTTTCAATATGTTTTCCAGGGGTTTTGTAACTAGATCTTTAGCCTTGAAATTAATTGTGGTTTTATGAAGTTTAAAAAAAAATATATATATATAATCGATTTTATCTTAATCTAAATAACGATTTCGATTACATTTTAAATCTATGCGCTGTTTATATTTACAAATGAAAATGGTGATTCTAATTTTCCCATAAAAATGTCTCAGGGTATTTTACTTACTGCTATGATCTTAACTCCCTGAATATTTGAAATATGAAATGACATTTTATTGTAAATTTTTACTAATATTAAAATATAAAATATTTAATTTTAACATATATATTATGTTACAAATTATATATATATATATATAATTTGTGTAAATATATGTATATAATTTGTGTATATATATAATTTGTGTATATATATATAATTTGTGTATATATATATATATAAACTGTATATATATATATATAAACTGTATATATATATATATATATATATATAAATGAAAGGACCGACCAACCGACTGACACATTATTAATTCTCACACTTCCCACAAAACTAGAAAGCTGAAATTGGGCACAGGTGTTTATTATAAGCTAGTTAGAAAAAGTAAATGTGTTACATTACGGTGTTTTGTGATAAAGGAATTTATATCGGCGTAGCTACCCTAATCAACAATACTGCTTTATAACATTTTTGAAAAGGTTAGAAGATAATAATCCGATGAGTTTGTTCTAATAATGCTTTCAAAATAATATATCAATTATTTTTAACCTCGTAGATGCTTCCAAGGGGTGGGGATAAAAATAGAGACAATTAATTATAATAATTAACTACGCTTTAATATGCAACTCCAAGAGACGGTATAAGTCGGTAATTTATATTTTGTTGAATTTGGTATTTTTAGTGTCTGTGTGAGTGAGAGGGCCCGGCCCGGGGCGGTGTGTGGTGGTGGTGAGTACAGCCGCGCTCAGCTGATAACGCCCCAGGCAATAGGCAAGGTGGCCTGCTGAAAATAATGTTCCCATGAGAAACTATACATGTTCACCCCCTTGTGTTGTTTCTCGGGGTGCGCTAAGAACCATGCCATTAAGCTTCAAACAAAAATTCAAAAATTCCTCATTTTCATACGAAAATAAATAATAACACAATATCCCATGCGAAGAACGGGTATTAAGCTAGTTTTAAATAAACTTATAATTTCCAAGCAATAGGCAGATATATATTTTCCTCCTTTCTCTATGTTTCCTGGACAATGTATATTATCTCGTTTAGTAAATTTTATAAGTTTTTAATAAATGTCTTTATTTTAAGAGACAAGATAGAGATAAAGTATGTTTGGTGCTATGTCCCATATATTTTCCTTGGTTGTCAAGTTGAACAGAAAACCAATGAATACTATATTTAAAGAACGCATTATATATATAAGAAATAACTGTTCTTTATGTGGTTTAGACGTTAGTCTAGTAACACATGTCAACATTTAAAAAATCTTACGCTTCAGGTACTAGATCTCTTTCTGATAATGATAAATTAAAATCCTTTGCAATGAGCTAATATTCATTATAAATATATTTTACAATCACATTATTAAGTATTCGATCTAAGGACTGTTTGTGGAGGCTTCAAATATTCCAACAAATAATCACAATCCAGATTATTTACACTCCTTTATATTTAAAAAGTCTAGTTTGTTCTCTAAGCTATAATAATATTATGTTTAAATATGTAATCGTATTAATACACGTAAACACTCTTTGTATCTAATAGTTTCACTCTCCGAGTTTTGTAATATTCGAAAATAAATAAATATAAAAACAGTAGAATGACTTTAGATTAGTTTGTGGGATTAGATGAGATTGAAAACATAGCGAACTGAAATAATGAAGTAGGAAACGGTGATATTCTCTAACAAAATATTTAACAAGAAAAAAATCACGAGTTTCGTGAAAATAATGAGGAGGTCTAATGGTATTTTCTTTTAAAGCTCTAAAATAATATGGTTCATCGCTTATTAATACCATTTCTCTAAATATTGAAATACTTTGAATGAAAAAGAAATGTCAAAAAGATTACAAATAATTGGACAATTAATTTGGGGAAAGCCTAAAGAATAATAAGGTTTGTGACTTAAGAAATTAAAAGTTACATTTTAATTTAAAGCCAGTTAAAATAAAAAATATATAAACTAACTATAAATTATATATCATGTATTACTGTAGTGATTAACGTGATTTGTTTGTTAATTATATAAATTAATAGATAAACGATTAACTCAAATGAAAAATAATACTAGGTAGTATATACTTTCTCTTGTATAGATTTTTATTTTTCAAAAGTTAATTGTTATCAAAGCTCCCATGTGTCAAACAACATTCAAGCTATATTGAGCGAGCTACCATCATCTGTTGGCGATAATAGTGCCAACTTTTTTATAATAAAGTGTGTCATATGGTGAGCACCACGATCCTTCTGGCTGCTAATCTCAGTTTTTTAGACTGGATCTGCTATATTTTTATTCAAGTATCTCTTCATTGGTCATCACGAGGTTAAAATTTACCCCGTTCCAAAACCAGAGTGTTGCACCAGGGATCAAACCGGAGTCTCTGGGTATTTAACCAGAATCACCGATTACCAGGCCATAGTTTTATTTAAACTTATAATCAATTAATTTTCATCAAAAACATGTACATAGTTATATTAAACTTTTACAACAAGTCTTATAATATTTGTAAAGAACCGAATATCTAAGGTGACTTTAGAAACATTTCCAGGTGACCTAGTGGTCAAGGGGTAAGGTGTCAGACTTCTGAACTTGGGGTCCAGGGTTCAATCCTTTGTCCCGGCACAGATTTGTCTGTTTACCAAACCCTTCCTTCACCTCTGACAAGACGTGTATTAATCACATCTTGTGAATGTGAGAAATGCCAGGCCTCAACCGTGGTTCGGACTCCACGTTAAGCTGTAGGTCTTCCATTTCATCTCACAATCACCCTACCATTACACATTAGCGTAAGTGCCTATAACCCGAACGGGTAGTAAGAAACGGTGCTAATAATAATAATAATAGAACCATTTAGGATTCTCAAATATCACCAAAATATCCTTAACTTCAGAGTTAAAATACGGTACATCAAATCACGGTTATTAATCCAGGTAGGAATAAACACTACAACGCCCAAAAATGAAAACCATCTCTTCTCTAGACCGAACAGGTAGACAAATAGACAGACAGAATGTTAGAACCAACATTTTAATTTTTAGGAAACGAAAATTATCATAATCTTATGTTTGGAAGTTGTAGTGATTATAATACTTTATCTATATTGAAAATACTATAAAGTAAGACACGTATATTTAAGTAAACACTCGTATGAATAAAATAATTTAAAATATAGTATATATATAAAATCTCTCGCTTTCTCTCCTCTCCTCTCTTTCTAGCTATATATATATATCTTTATATCTATATAGATATATTTAAGAAACGGATAGGTGGGGTACCTTGTAAGTGCCTTGATGAACTATCGAGTTCCTAATGCCATGGTCACTAAGACACCATTAAACCTCTAAAAAAATAAATTTTTGCAACCAAAACTATGTGTGGGGTGATTCCCCAAATTATTACATGCCCTGGACTGATTCTTTCTCCAGGTATTTCTCGATTTGTTTAAATACATTAATGTCAATTAAAATCTATATTGGTTGTCTAAAAAGGTTTTAGCCAAGCCATTTGCTAAAATGTTAGCCAGAAAATAATTTGTACAACGCATTTCTACTCTGTTTGAAAAATTATTTCGCTCTAACCATTTGTTTGCTAGATCACTACTTTTATATTCTCAAGAACTATACCAATTTTCTTGTTAATACTATTTTTAAATATCATAAAAATGACACTTTACACTAACACTAATCTAAAAAATTAAAATAGGGTCTATAATTTAAATGACAACTACCTTCTCCAGTTCATATCTGTAATTCTAAAACAAGTGCACCCTTAAATTAAAAGATAAATTTGCCCTTTTACAAAAATTATAAATCAATAAGTATGGTATAAATTAAGAATATTTACACCCTCACTAGCCTGGATAGAAGATATAAAAAAAAGGATGTATAATCAAACTAATTACGTTTTTCTGGGATTCCTACATTGACCTTCACATCACTGGTGAATCAGACCAGATGAGTCAAACAGCTTATTTAACATGCTCACTTATGTATGCAGACCAGTAACATATTTGTTTACAATACCAAAACGTTAAGTAAAACAATAAAGACACATGGCATATTTTAAGTGAATCCAAAAAATAAAAGCATCTGAAAAACCCCCACCAAAATATTTAGTTTCAGAAAAAAAAGGGCCAATAATTTTTTTTAAACATATTATAGGTTATGTTGCTTATACAAGGACTGTATTGTCCTTTTATAAGACACGTGGTAAAAGTTGGGTAGGCCAGATGGGTAAATATTCTGACGAAAGCAAACCAAGCGATAAAAGAGGCTTTACCTTGTCCACCCAACGTTATTAAAAAAAAAAAAGAAAATATGAGTTAAAAAAAACTTGATCTTTTGCCAACAATTTTGGAACTTCTAGTATCATATATATATGTTATTAATGAAAAAAACCACCTTTTTTACTCTCCTATTTATACTTTCCATTTCTTTTCGTCTCTCTCTATTTGTTTTTTATGAATTTTGTTGCTGTTCTGTCATCTGGCTCCACATAAAGAATGTAAGAAAAAGATGAAGGAAGGGTAAAGCAAATAGTAATAAAAAAAGAAATAGAAAAGGGGGTGGGGTTTGAAGTAAGACACGTTCCTTTCCAGAAAGAAGACGTTTGTTGGGTGTGTGTGTGTAGGGGGGGGGGGGTTAGAGGGGAGAGGTTCCCCTGTCGACCGAAGAGAGAAACTATACACTACCTCCATCTTATGTTCCTACAGTGTTTTCTGTATCTGTCTACAGAAATAAAGTGTCAGCCAGGTGTTATCCAGGCAACCTCACCCTCTCGTATAAGACCTGCCCCAGAGAATGTCACACAAACCGTTCGTTTGAATAAAAACAACGTCACAAGATGTAGAGATACAAAAAAAAAACATGTATACAGACTAAATAAATTGTACTTTTCACTGCACAGACTTTCCAACTCTTTTAGCTATTACTTATAAGTCGTAAGATATGTGAAACCAAATAATATACATTGGTACAGAAACAAAATGGAAAAAAAAGTGCCCAACAAATTTCACCAAAGAGCATACTTGAAAATAAACACCGTTACAGAAACATATTATCTCTACTGTGAATTTTAAACTTAATTTCCAAAGCTTTATTTAAGAATGCCAGGCCTCCACGGTGGTTCGGATCCCACGTTAAACTGTAGGTCCTCCATTTCATCTCACAATCACCCTACCATTACACATTAGCGTAAGTGCGTATAACCCGAACGGGTAGTAAGACCCGGTGCTAATAATAATAATAATTTATTTAAAAATAAAAATTTTCTTATTACTCAGATAGAACTGATTTTATAAAATATGATATTTAGTAAAAGTTTTTTATTTTAAAGAATGCTACAACTTTTTGAAGATAAATTGTATTCATATATAAAAGATTTCACAAAAATATTACATAATGGAATTTTTTGAATATATAAAATAAACTCAAATTGATTTTCATAGGAAAATGAAATGAGCCATATTTTTAAAATATTGCTAGTCAACCTTCAACACCTTGATACGAATTTTAATTAAAATCGTTATTGCCGGATTCAGGAAAATCGAGTTATATTTTTGCCCTTAATATAACTACCCTCTATTTTAGAATTATATATATACTTCCAAAAACACTTCTGGTAAAGCTTATAAAAACGCTAAATAATAAATTTTAGCTTGATTTGACAAATGTTTTTGGCTCTAATCCTAATATTAAACAACAACAAAATAAACTTTTTTCGAGTTCAGGAGTTCATGAAACATTGACATAATTACTGGCATTTGAACTCGAAAGTTCACTACCTCACTCACAAAAGTACGCCACCTATCCCTATCTTAAGATAATTCTATCCAGTCTATCTCATTATATTATTATTATTATTAGCACCGCGTCTTACTACCCGTTCGGGTTATACGCACTTACGCTAATGTGTAATGGTAGGGTGATAGATAAATCTTTGCCGGGACCGAGGATTGAACCCCGGCCGCCAGCATAGAAGTCTGACACCTTACCCCCTAGACCGCCAAGTCACCTAATATCTCATTATACCCTATCCCTCTTGGGTTTATCAAAATTTTATCCTCCCACCTGCATCTGGGTCTTCCAAGATGTTTATTTCCATTGGGTTTGCCATTCAGTACATTGAACGTGATTCTATATACTCCTAATTGCGCTCCATTATCTAACCACCGTAGCTTGCGAGTTCGTATTACCCCTATGCCTGGTGATGTGTCCAGCGTATCCAGCTCATCATTATGTAACCTTCTCCACTCCCCAATATCTTCATCAATTTTTGGATCAAATATCTTACAAAGCACTCTGTTCTCGAACACTCTAAATTTATTTTCGTCATTTAAGGTAAGAGGACTTAATCGCACCCATCGAGAACAACCGATAAAATTATGGCTTTGTATATTCCGAGTTTACATTTCTTGACAGCAGGTGAGATTTCAAACACTTATTGACCAAGTAGTAACAAGCATCTACCAACTATAATTGTTTTCCTAATTTCTAATCTAATATTATTATTGCTAATTAAAATTGTTCCTAAATATTTGAATTGAAAGTGACCTGGTGGTCTAGGGGTAAAGTGTCAGACTTCTGTGCTGGGGGTACGGGGTTCAATCCTTGGTCCCGGCCCAGATTTTTCTGATTGCCAAACCCTTCCTTCACTTCTGACAAGACGTTTATAAGTCACAAATTGTGAATGTGGGGAATGTCAGGCCTCCACCGTGGTTTGGATCCCACGTTAAACTTTAGGTCCTCCATTTCATCATACAATCACCTTACCATTACACATTAGCGTATAAACCGAACGGGTAGTAAGAAGCGGCGCTAATAATAATAATAATAATAATAATCATATTTGAATTAATTAACCCTATCTAATGATATGTTGTTTGCTGTTATATCTAAATCATCGTCTTCAATATTTGTTCTTTGTGTTATCATAAATACTTAGTCTTTTCGTCGTTAACTTCTAAACCTATTTCCTTCCTAGCCTCTTAATAAAAATTCTGCATTACTTTCAAAATATTTCTTACTTTTACCTAACAAACTAAACCATTGCTGCATTGTACCGTTTAATGTCGACCCTTCACTAATCTCTTTCATTACGCTAATAGCATATTATAAGACTAAATTGAAAAGTAATAGGTAACGTAATGACACATTTTCATCCATTAAAATATTTGATTCAATTTTCTTAGCAATCACAATAATTTACTTAATAAAGCTAGTATATTAAAGTGAAAATAGATACAAATATTTAAATATACTATTAGGATAAACTGATGGAAGATTGAGGATCTAAACGTTGTTGGTCGTCTTGTAATGTATACTATTCCTCTGAAATAATTGTAATGTCCTCAATCCTACTCCATTGACATGGCTAATGTTTAAATGTAACCGGAAAATGGACTAAGACGCTGTGATAAATGGAAATGTACTAGAGATTTTCACAGTAAAAGCCTATTTTTATAAGGAAGTTTTTTCATAGCTCACGTGGAAATAATAATAATATTATGTTACGCTGGTAACAATTTACTCTTCTATAAGTGTTATCTTATAAATATTGTTAATATCTTTCAAAAATTACTGCAACTGATCTCATTATTTGACGTATGAGAACGTGATGGTAGATAACATATTTTCTGTCTTTCAAATAAAGTTATTTAAAAAAAAATATATATATATTTTTTTTTTTTTAGCCACGCATTATACTACTATAAAGCCACATGGCTGATTCACTCAATGACTATAATGTTTACCCATTTCCAGATGAGCTAAAAACTTGAAATTTGGCAAACTTATATCTTCTAGCCTGTAACCAACAGTAATATTTTAAAAGTTAAAAATTTTAATTGTAACTCCTGTCAAAATTCAAAATGGTGGAGCAACTTTAAAGTCGGTGCGGAACTTTCTTTGGAGGACTTTTGTGGCTGAACGGTAAGACCAATCAAAAAACGGCTCTAGAATTACATTAGTTTACATCTACTTGTAAAGAAAACCCACTGGGGTTTGGGGGTGGAGCCCCCAACGAGCAAAGTAAGTCTTGCTAAACGCTCGGGTGAACAACTATGTACTAATCACACTTATATGTTAAGGTAATTGAAGGTTTAATTCCGCATAAGTGCGTGGATGTAGAGTGGAAAACCTTTTATGAAAACCACGATTAATACTCTCGACTGGGATCTAGTATCGATTTCCCCTTCTTTGGCATTCTAGTTTAACATTATATAAGCACGTTAGACAATTTGGATACCGAAACAGCCCATTTAACTCTTGAAAACCTAATATTTTGTCCAGTTTTTTTTTTATAGCCAACATAACCACACGTTCTGAATACCTGAATTTAACCGATCTGATAAGTTAGGGATGAAGAAGATTGAATTTAGAGCAAATGTCTCAGCATTTTCATCGAGTTTGTGAGTGGTAATCATTTATGGGAAAACTTTAAAAGTTTACTTTAAGGCGATTGGTCATTTTAATTTTGCGTGGAAAGGCAGATCCATGAGAACAAATGGATATCTTCAACAAATTTTATTATTTTGCAATTTTCTTTACGAAAACGGTTTGTTCAAGAATAAATTAAGTTGTATTTATTATATACACACCTCCTTCGTGATTTTAACAATGATCAAATATCAAATAAATTGACATTTTCCAATATGAAACCGCCAACTTCATAAAAAAAAAAAATGTAACAATTAATAAACATTGATACATTATCTAAGAAGGAATGTAGAAAATATTAACATAAAAATTTCACTCTTTCTCAAGAAAACTGATATTTCCAAACGTATGATTTTTCCATAAGACCTCTCCAGTAGCTAGCGCCATCTACGGTTTCCGTGATCCATCTGTTCTTGTTGGTGCGGAAGGATACTTTGGTCGGTTGTGAAGTCACGCCACAACAGGTTTCCCCCCCTCCCCCTTCCTACCCATAACCCTACAAAATAGGTTTTAGACTTGAATTCGTAAGGGCCAAGGTCCTTGATGGTATTTGAAACCAAAACCCCCAGTCCCCATCAAAATGTATTCTATGAACTTGTATTTTGTGAGTAATCTCAAATGTATGATTATAACGAGGAAGAGATAATCATAATTGTCACTAATAATATACTAATGGAAAACTACTTTGCTATATTCATATGTCGAGTAATGTGATATGCAGCGATCACTTTTAATAGATTGTACAAATGGCAATACAGTAACACTAATATTATACTAATATTTGAGCCTGTGCTAGGCAATTAAATTTATATTAAAGTAAGAATTTGTTTAAGATCTGTATTCGATTCGAAATAAATATCTATTATTATTTTAAAATTATGAATATATTCGAAATTTCACATCCATATTGATCCCAGATTTTGATTCGATAGAAAACAAGTTTTAGATTTGAATAAAAAGTTGAACCATTTTAATAATTTTAAATTTTAAAATACGTTAGAATAGATCCATTATTTGACATGGCTATATAAATTTGCAAATCTCGTATTGCTTAAAATCTAATCATTATTTGTAAACAGTTGGAATTTCTATTTTTTGTGCTCAATTCTATTTTATATATTTTCATCTAGCTTTATATTTGAATTCAATTCTTTAATAATATAGTATATTCCTACAAATTAAAAAAATTGTGATCGCATGGTCTACGGTGTCACTCTCGCAATAGTATTAACTGACAAATCTTGGGAGATCAAGTTTTGATTTAGGTTGGGTTGAGTTGAGGGGTTTATCCTAAATGGTTTTTAAATCTCCTTCATCGCATATATGAGTGTACTTCCTCTAGATTTAACTGTCTTAATACCTGGCGCATTAGTATAATTAGTATAATGGTGTATAGCACGAATGGGTAGTAATATCCTGTGCTAAATACATTTTTTTTTAATGTTCATTTTTTTAAATTATTTTGCAAAAAATCTGAATAAACTTGAGGGCTATCCACAAATCTCTATAATACATATTTAAGGCTATTAGTGATATGATTTAGAGGATATGTACACACATTTGCGTGGGGAGAGAATGGTAAACTATTCAAGATAAACAACTCTCAGAACATTCGTTCGGGATTCAAACCATGCTCTCCCCGTCCAGTATTCGTCTATTCATAAAGTGATGCCTTAAAACTATTTGAACACAAATATGGATTGTTTTAATGTAAACATCAAGTGTGTATGTGCAAAAAGATATTATTACAACTTGTGAAATTTTCAAAAAAGAATGATTATTCTTTGTTTTTTATTCTTTAGTTTTTTAACTATGAATATTAAAAAAAAACTAAAGTGAATAATTAATTACTCTTATTAGATACGATTCCCACGTCTCTTTCATGTACTGTCTGTTTACAATAAGCGCTGGGATGATAAATGTTTAGATAGGAACAAATGTATCCACATTTGCGTTAAAAAAAAAGTGAGATATTATTTAGTAAATTTCAACCTAATTTCACAAGAACAGAATTTGAGCTTTGACCTCTCTAGAAACACCAAAAAAGTTGAGACTAATGCCCTAGTCCACATGCCTACCAGTGTCGGCACCTCATTGGTCAACAAAAACGTTATCAACAAATTACGTCGATAGGCGGGTATTAATAAGGTAGCGAAAAATAAATGGACACAACTTAGTTAGTATCGATCATATTTTGTAGACTAGAGAATAATTAAGAGTTCTGATTTCACTTGTTCACTGCTAATAGGGACCTTTCTCAATGTAAGTCCAACACCTTAGAACACTCAGCCACTGAACAGGATAACTAATTTTTGTTTTCGTCACCACATAATAAATTAATATACACATATGTGTTAAATATGCAAATGTGTTTTAGAGTTAGAATGTTTGAACCTGTAAAGTAAATTTACCGGCAATATTGTGTGGAGGGAGATTTGTAATCCATTTAGAAATAACTTAATTTCCATCATTGTTAGTACAGTCTATTATAAGAGTGACTTCTTAGACCATTAAACCACCGAAACGTGTTATAAAAAGGTTGATTCATTTTTATAAAGGGAATATATTATGATAGTTCAGAATATACTGAATGTATATGTTCTATATAATATCACAGACATAACATGTCCTTCTGCAGTATTACCCATACAATTTTTTGTAAAAAAGTGTATTGAAACGTGAACCCTATAAATTAAGAAGACGGAAGAAATACTTAATGAATAAATTTGTCTGAATATAAAAATATTTTGAATTAATAAATCAAATATGTAAGAAATAATTCGCCTTGTTAAAATGATCAGAAATCTATTCGTTTAGAGTGAATCGATCAAATAACTTTTATTAGAAATAATATCAGCATTCTTTGACACGACCAAAATTATAGTTGGTTTAGCTATTTCCTTTGTGACCATACAGGCCATACAGTCAAACGAGCAAACGATATGTTAATAAGCCTATAAAAGGTGACCTGATGGTCTAGGGGTAAGGTGTCAGACTTCTGTGCTGGCGGCCGGGATTCAATCCTCGGTCCCGGCACAGATTTATCTGATTACCAAACCCCTCCTTCACCTCTGACAAGACATCTTGTTAATTTGGGGAATGCCAGGCCTCCACCGTGGTTCGGATTCCACGTTAAACTGTAGATCCTTCATTTCATCTCATAATCACCTTACCATTGCACATTAGCGTAAGTGCGTATAACCCGAACGGGTAGTAAGACGCGGTGCTAATAATAATATTAATAACAATAATAACAAGCCTTTAAAAACAAAGAAACCCTTTCTAATAGGAATAATAAAGAATACAATCAATATGAATAATGAAAAAAAAGTAGCTAATTAATTGAGTACGTTGGGCGCCAATATCAATGTCTAGTAGAAAAGAATAATTATAACAAAAAATAACTCCAGTTCAACTAACCGGCAGTGGCAACGACGCCCCTTTACACTTGGGACTACTGGGTGTGCTCAAGAACATTACCGGATTGTACAATGTAACTAATCTTAAATTATAATAAAAAAAACATTACTGATAATAGTGTGTTATAATTATTATTATTATTATTGTTTCTTTTGAGAAGAGATTACAATCCTACCTAATAAGCCATGCCTCTTAAATTATAAAACTAATAAAAGTATTGTGAAGCAATACTTGAAAGAAGAAAAATAATAAATCAAGTTTCACATTTAATTGTAATGATCTAAAGCAAATAAAGGGTCTTTTAAATTCCTAGTAACACGATGAATATAATGATGAGCTTGATCTCACCCAAATATGTAGACTGACAATTTCATGTACTAGTAGTAAATCTGTATTATTCTTCTCTTTAGTTTGTTCTTTATCGTGTCTACATGAAACTCCCAATAATCATTTCCTGATAATCATCTCCTAATTTTCATGCTTTTGCATGGCCGAAATTGATGACTCACTATATAATATTCACTTTTGAAAAATGGCCCAAATTGAATCTTTCCTTATATTTTTTCAGTCCTTCTTCTCCACCACAAAAAAAATAAATCTTTTAACAATCACCCAAACATATTATTTTATTTTATTATAAAAAAAATCCCTAGCCTTGGAGAAAGAAATTATTTAAACTTCGCACATAAAAATCCAGAAACAAAATAAATCAAGATTGCAATAGTTCCGAAATCCACCACTCTTTAAAGCAAATAGCGTTAAAATCACCTACCAAAATAGTAATAAACATGGGGGTTTGGCATTTCATGAATTAAAATAAAGAAAGAAAATTTATTACAATGAATAAAGGTTAGTAGATTATACATATATATATATATATATACATATAAATAAATATTTCAATTGTAAATAACTATATAATTAATATTTGAGGCTTTAGGAGTTGTGATTGAAATTTCAAGCAAATAAATAGTAAAGTTGTCAACGTTATTACAGAGCTGAAAGTTTGAGTCAACTGACTATTAAATTTATTTTTAAAGTAAACATTTAAACAAAAATAACATCACACCTTCCTTCACCTCTGACAAGACGTGTATTAATCACAACTTGTGAATGTGAGGATTTCCAGGCCTCCACCGTGGTTTGGATCCCACGTTAAACTGTAGGTCCTCCATTTCATCTCACAATCACCTTACCATTACACATTAGCGTTACCATTACACATTAGCGTAAGTGCGTATAACCCGAACGGGTAGTAAGACGCGGTGCTAATAATAATAATAATAATAATAAAATAATATAATATTCTAAAATAAATACACTAATAAGCTAGGATGAGGAAGGTTCAATTAAGAGGAATGGATTTAGAAAATAATACCCTATATACACCTGAGACTCAAATCCCGATTTCTCTATCTTGTCTATTGCAAGATTAGCGCCATTTGTCCACCGAAGTAGGTTATGTAAGAATAACTAGGGTTAAAAGATATTTGGATTAATTTGCTTTAATTTATTCAACTGTAGCTCAATTTTGACCTAGTTCAGTTGCCATCAAGAGAGCGTATTAAGAATTCCTTTCATATTTACTAAGTGTGGTTTAGCTTAAATGTATTTCTACTCTACCGTCATGAAAATGTCGGTATGTTTCATATAAAACGTACCTTTCTCATCCTAACCCCATTGGTGTAATTAAATGCGAATATCCCGTACGTGGGGAAAATAAAAATGTTATTATTTAATGAATTTTTATATTCCAATTTTTATCCAACCAGGGAACATAGATATGTAATTCAAATTTTAATAACTATTATTATTATTATTATATTATTAGCACCGCTTCATACTACCCATTTGGGTTGTACGCACTTACACTAACGTATAAATGGTAGGGTGATTGTGAGATGAAATGGAGGACCTACAGTTTAACGTGGAATCCGAACCACGGTGGAGGCCTGGCATTCC
>CABEEJ010006122.1:0-34329 GCA_901482245.1 Timema douglasi | reverse complement strand
TGAATTTAGAAAATCTCAAATTCGGAACCATTAATTTAAAAAAAAAAAAAAATCCTGCAGAGTTTCATATTTCCGGCACAAGTTGTTTGGGAGATATGATAATAGTTTTAAAAATATTCCAGCCCCCATCTCACCTTCTTGGGGATGGACTTTCATAAAACCTCTTCTTATCGGATACCTGTGGCCCGAAAAAATATCAAATACAAAATTTTATCGATTTTGGAGGACATGAATTTTACTACCCATTTTGGCCCCTCGTAACCTTCTTAGGGAATTAAATTTTAATAACTCTCAAAGCTGTCTAGCCAAATTGTAGAAGGGACCCGAAATGTAAAATTTCAATGCCTTATGTCCATTGGTTATAAAAAAACACCAGTGAATTTGAGCACTTTAAACCCTGCTTTTTGCCTCTTATGTGTTATTTATAGAGTGAAATTTGAAAAACCCTCAAAAAGGGCTAGCCCAATTATAGAAAATATCATTTGAATCTCCCAAGATATATCGTGGGCGTATGCCGACGTGGGAGGCGCTATGGGTGTGGCAGGAACCCAAAATAATTTATTTATGAAATAACTCAGTGGCGTAGTTAGCTAAAGCGCTAATTTCATGTTCAGCTAGACTGCCGAGGACGGGGATCTATTGAGTCTCAAATATCGATCGGGTGAACGGGGAGGGGGGGGGGTGAAGGGGTTCCTAAATGGTTTTACACTTTCCCTCCACCTAAATGTCGGTTCAATTCCTCTAAATTCAACCTTCCCGATTCCTAACCCATTAACGTAATTAGTACTTAAACGTTTAACTCGAATGGCTAGTAGGGCACGATGCTATAATTTTATTCAAATTTAAATAACTTCCTAACCAATTCTAGGGTAGGATTTGTTCCCGAGGGATCATAAGCCCCACAAATTTGAATTTTAGCATCAAACACTTTTATATCAAAAGGATTTATAACAAAAAATATTTTACCGATAAAACTTTTTTTATGATTTTTTGGTGGTACGTTATGACAGGAGAGCAGAAATACCCTTATTTATTAAAAAAATTAATCTAGAAAACTAATATTATGACGGTCAAGAAATACGAGTATTTTCAGTGAATAAATAACGGTTGCATGCATTTTAACAGGGTAGTTGTGCTAAGGGGGCACAAGCCCCCCAAATTTGAATTTTGGCAACAAACAATTTTCTATCAAAGGGGTGTCTATGAAAAAATATGTTACCAAAGAAATTTAATTTTTTAATATTCTTCGTTGAGAAGTTATGACAGGGGGACAGAAACCCCCTTATTTATCTAAACAAATATAATCCTGATAATTAATATTATAAAGGTCAATTAATATGATGATTTTCAGTTAATAAATAACTTATGCATCAATTTTATGAAGATAGTTGTGCCCGGGAGGCATAAGCCCCCCCCAAAAGTTGATTTTTGGCAAGAAGCACTTTAGTAGGGCCTAACAAAAAATACTTTACCAAATAAAGTTAATTTTTATGATTTTGTTGAGATATTATGACAGGTTGTGAAGAAACCCCCTTATTTATTAAAAAAATATATTATCTGGAAAACCAAGATAATGATGACCAGGGAATATGAAGGTTTTTAATGAAGAAATAACCTCTTGATCTTTAATATACATTGAAATGGGTATATATTTTTAAAGGGGGCAAGAGCACTACCAGAAAAAATCCATCTAGTTTGAAAGCTAGAATCTTAATATTAATCTTAATCTTAATCTTAATCTTAATGACACAAACTAACATTTTTTATGACCCTTTGTTTGGGCAGGCGAAGGCCGAACGTGTTTATAATCTTCTACACCATCCCCCTTGTTCTGGAAATTACCATCCTGGGAGAGGGGGACCTTCGGAGGGGGATGAGATGCCGAAATTCGAAAAGAGCAAGGTCGATAATGGGACGTTCTACTATTGAGAACTATCTCCCCCTCGGGTTTGGCCAGTGATCAGTTCAAAAATGCAGCCTTTTATGTAAAAGACTTTGTTTCATGATACACTTAAAAACATTAATTTGCTCCGTTAAATCTTTCTTTTTGCATAAACAGTAAAACTTGTACTTCATTTTCTTGCCATTCTTCTCAAATCACAATAAGCCAGAACAATAAATAATAAGTAACAGATATTACTGTAAGAAAACACACTCGCTAAGCGCCTCAAGAGAGCTGTCACTCTTAAGAAGGAATGGTCGCCAAGTCCATTAAACTTTTAGTGCCAATCTGTCAATTGGTTGACCAAAGTGTCCTTCCGCTTCAACCAGAACAGATGGATCACGGAAACAGTAGATGGCGCTATTTACTGAACAGATCTTTCGGAACAACCATATGTTTGGAAATACCAGTTTTTCTTGAGAACTAGTGACATTTTTTGAGTGAATAATTTCAACAACCCTTCTAAGATGATTTATTGATGTTTGTTAATTGTCATATTTTTATATTTTTTTATATTCAACCGGCAGTTTTCTATTGAAAAATGTCATTATTATTGAAACAGATGTGGGAAAGTCGGACAGAAGTGATTATTGTATACATCGATAATAGACATAATTCCATTTGATATGTCAGATTGTTTCTTGCCTTTCCACTTCTCACACCACAAGAGGTATTCTGCCTCAACCGCTGCCTGACAAGTTGTCTCATCATAGTAGAGGATTAGTTTTTGAGTTCTTTCACATGACTTTCATATATATTGTTTTATCTTTAGTTAAATTTCGGTGAGTGTCTGGACCCCAGGGGACCCCCACCCCCACTTCGGGCCTGCTATTTATTTTGACCAAAATAGGGCTTTATATTATGTCAACATGGTATCATTCTATAAAAACTTTGTAATTTTGTCCTCTCTTGATCATAAGTAGATATTTACATAGTATGTAATTTGCTATTTTTTAAGCACTGCTTCTTATTAACCGTTCTGTTTACACGCTTATGTAATAATTATACTAATGGTTAGGGATAAGTATGGTTTAATTGAGAGGAAGTGCACCCGCATTTGCGTGTGAGGAGAGTAGAAAACAATTTAGGAAAACAATCTCAGTTTACCCGACCGGGATTTAACCTCTATCTCCCCGTCTTCGGCAGTCTAGTCTACTCAGAGAGTAACGTGTTAGATCACGTGGCCACCGAAGCAAGTCATTTGCTATTAACATAAATTCGCACATCTCCAAACCATTTTTGCCTTCTTGTGGAATACACCAGTGTTCCAATTTATGTTAACCTCTATTTAATGTATTAATTGATTACATTGGTAAATACTTAAACTCGTGAATCCTATAGATCGTTCCACTCCCCCCCCCTTTCCACCTAAAGAGCTGACTTTTTTCTACTCAGCGGAATTGCAATCACACCCATCTCTGTGGCCTTATTGTATAAGGCGCTACCATCGCAATAAACTTGAATGCCGATGACAGGGAGATCTAGGTTCAAATATAGGTCGGATAAACTGAGGTTTTTTTTACCCGAAATGGTTTTCCACTCTCCATTTACACAAATGCGGGACACTTCCTATAACTATAACCTTCCTCAGTTTTGAAACCATTACGTGATTATTAGACAAACGTATCGCCCGAACAGGTAGTAAGACGCGATGCTATAAATATGTACGCAGCTATTTCTATGAATTTTCATGCTATATTATAATATAACATTAAAATAGTGGTCCCGACCCTGTAAAACAGAATGCTATTGGCCGAAACTGGTCACGTGACCACACCTCGCTCTCTGATATTAATAGCCTCTTTCCCCCCACCCCCCTGGCCTACTTTCCACGTCCGTTTGATTCCTCCTCCTCCTGCCACTCTTCCCCCTCCCCTATCACCCTCTCAACTACCAACCCCGGACATGTTGGTACTTTATGATTAATTATTAATTATTGTTAATTGGTTATTGTTAATTAATTAATTGGTAGGATAGAGGTGTTGTAGCTTATTTATTTGTTTATTAGAACATAGCGCTTTGGCTGCCGGGGTTAGAATGAACATTGGCTCCTCCATCACGAGGCTCTGTTGGACTGTCCAGGAACAAACTTCTCCAGCCGGCCTTGTGTGCTAGAAGTAGCCTACCTACTCTACTCAGTCTCTTACAGCGTAATGACCACTACCGTCTTTCTTTCACTTGTCGGATTTAGCAATATCGGGGGGAGAGGGGGAGAAATCCCTCCCCCTCACTTCCCTCCTCTGAATACCTATCATTCACTGCTGGTAGTGTGCCACTTATTACAGTGACATTCACACTCGTCGCAGGTTTATTGCTGGACACAGGAATCCCCACCGGTCATTAACGAGCCAGTCATTAACCTCTATATATTGAGGAGTCGTTGTCTTATATCGATAGGAATAGATAGTGACACACTTACAGTTTCAGCCCCTGACAGCAGTGCTGTCTCTGTCTGGTACTACTTCACACCCCCTCTCCCACCACCAAGCTCCCGGTAATGACCCGAGCCATTTAAACATTTTTTAATGGTAGTGAGCTCCTTACAGACTCATTCATTAACCTCCTTGGAGGTACACGACCTCCTGAGCTTGTCAAATGTAAACTCCTTACACTAAGATTGTTGAACGGTAAAACCACTCTCGTTCTATAAAACATAGATTGGTCTCTGGGATAGGTCGTTTTGCAGGTGATGGCCGCCTGTAATAAAAAAATCTTCTAGTTTGAAGATGTTCAAAAGGTGATAATAATATTTCTGATTGAAAAAAAGCGATATAAGTATTAGTACAGGACTACTCGGTCATTGTCTGCCGTCCCAAGTGATAGGGGGGTCTGAGGTTCAATCCTAGGTCCTGGTTCAGATTTTCAAACCCTTCCTTCACCTCTGATAAGAATTATGAATGTCAAGCAGTTAAATATTTCAAAATACATTATCAAGCTTTCTATATATTGACACAAGTAAACTACAAGCTAGTTTCTAATATAATAATATCTAGAATCACGTCTTACTACCCGTTCGGTTCTAATATATATTTAATAATATTTAAATTATCTTAAATTTAGCTGGTATTTGTAAATATAAACATTGAAACGGCTGAAACGATTAGTTAACCCTTAATAGGCGATAACACCGCACAGCTTCTGACATTGGAGTGCTCTATGTTAACAAGTCTCTCGTCTGATGCAAGAGTGGACTAAGTATACAAATAAATGAAGTGGCTAATGCTCGGTAATTGTTAGGATTTAAATTGTATCTATAGCGAATATGAAACAGGTATTTAGCTTAGCATTGCACGTAGCAGCAAGTTTTAACATAAAGAATGACCACACGGTTTAATGCACTACTCTAGCAATAGACTAGACTGCTAAAGATGGGAGGTAGTCGGGTTTTGATCCCCTGTCAGATGTATTGATGTGTTTTTTCCGGATACGTTTCAGATTGGCGACAAGGCACATCCATACCCAGCGAAGGGTAGAAGGTGTATGATAATTAGCGGTATTTACAAAGACCTGATACGGTTTGCGCATGCGCAGAGACACATTACAGTATTTAGGGCATTACAGTCGGCAAGCCCTTAGAGATGGGTATAAATATAACCCAAATCATTACATTCGGTCATTTCAAATTGTAATTCGATCACATAAATATCAAGATGAGCTTTATCGCTCTGAAAAACAGGCTAAATTCGGGTATGCTTAATTCGTTTTATATATTTTAATGGTTTCTAATTTGATTACCATGTCAGGGTGTACAGCGGTTTTCTTTTTTTCTTTGTTAGATGCTGAGCCCATGACGCTTGGTGTGGAGACGCAACCTGTGGATCCCTATAGCCTGGACCAGTTAGTGCACTTTACAGAAGACGGGATTTGCAGAGCGGATGGTGACTGGTCCATGAGTAAATAAGTGGCCTACGATAGACTTGCCAGTGTTTTTTTCTGTAAATGGAAATTAATATGTATTTATTTATTTTAAGACTACTGGGATCCATATGGTTTGGATGAGAGCCTTCTGAGCAGTGAAGCGACGGGCGTGCTGACATATACCCCACCGAAGATACCCCCACCGGTCTCTGCCAGGCACGACGTCGCTGACGTCCTCAGGCCAGCCCTAGGCATTCTCTCGCCTGCACCCCTATCGCCTGCGTCCCTCTACGTCGACGGAAATGCACCCCCCTCTATTTGGACAGATTTGTACACACTCGACAGGCTGATATGTAAGTAGAGTCTACAAGTAGCCACTAGCCTGAAAATATACTATATATTTAGATCTCTCTCTCTCGCTCGTGCAAAGACTGTTATATTGCCACTAGATAGAACCCTTTTGTCAGATGCTCATTTCAAGGAGATTGTACTAGTTAGTTTAGTGTATAAGAGAATGCGCTTATTTACAGTCATAGCAGGGAAAACTATATTGCTACTTTAAACGATTATTACAATTCCTACATAATCTAACAGGCACACGTCTTAGTACCTGTACTATTTATACACTTAAAAACCATGCTGAGCCGATGGGGGAGTCCCTGGTTCAATTCACTGGCACAAGCGAAAATACTGGTTTAGTTTTTAAAATAACTGCCCTGACTGGTATTTTGTACATGATCCAATAAATGATTTAAAGGGTCCCAGGTTCATTTCCCATTCAAAGAAAGAAAATTATAATTGTTGTTTTACCAAGTTCTTGATTAGATATTCAAGCAGCATTTTAGTGTCTACGATAGCGTGTCTGTATAGTAAATTATTGGTCCAGAGTTAATTTCCTGTACAAAGGCAGAAAATTTTAATCGCCACTTTAGACATTTATTAAATTCACGTTTCACCAAGAGTAAACAAATGTCTTTACAATTTCATTTATGATGTGTGTGTGTGTGTGTGTATTGTAAGCAAATCCATTGGAATAGTACCCAATTTAATAATATATATTATATATATATAGAGAGAGACAAAACCCTTATGTATGCAGCGCCAAGGGACACTGGTTCGAATCCAAACAGGGGCTGAAAATGAGAGTTTATCCTTCTTGGACTAAATTTTTGTAGTTGTACTAAGGTGTATTTATTAGACACACTTTGCGAAAGGTCCCGGGATCGATTCCCCACGTGGGTGAAAATGTATATTTAACCTTCATAGTGTTAAATTGACTGCGGTGCTAGTTGCCCTATGGTTCAACTGCATTTATTACACAAACTTTGTGAAGGTTGTTTCAGCTAATGCAATTATGTTTAGGAAAAAATGTAACATATATTAATACCGAAAATATTATACATTTTAAAGAGATGAGTTTGAGAATCGAATTTTACCCGGGTAAACTAGGGGCGTTTTTTTCACTCTCCCTCCACGCAAATGCTGGCTAACCTCTGGGAATTTTGGTTTCATCTAAAGCAATTATGTTTAGGAGAAAATGTAACATACTATATTAATACCAAAAGTAGTATACATTTTAAAGAGATGAGTTTGAGTTTCGAATCATGCCTGGATAAAATAGGGCCGTTTTTTTCACTTTCCTTCCACACAAATGCTGGCTCACTTCAGTGAATATTGGTTTCAGCTAAAGCAATTATGTTTAGGGAAAATCTAACATATTATATTAATACAAAAGTATTATACATTTAAAGAGATGAGCTTGAGGTTAAAATTTTACCAGGATAAACTAGAGGAATTTTTATCACTCTCCCTCCACGCAAATGCTGGATCACTTCCGTTAATGTTGGTTTCAGCGAAATAAATTATGTTTAGGAAAAAATGTTACATATTATATTAATACCGAAAGTATTATACATTTTAAAGAGATAAGTTTGAGGTTTGAATCTTACTAGAGACATAATTTAAAAATAAATGTTAGAGAGAGAGAGAGAAAAAACCTATATGCATGGAGTGCCAAGGGACACGGGTTCCAATCCAAACAGAGGCTGAAAATGAGAGTTTATCCTTTTGGTATAGAATTTTGTAGTTGTACTAGGGTGTATTTATTAGACACACTTTTGAAAGGTCCCGGGATCGATTTCCTACATGGGTGAAAATGTATGTTTAAGCTTCATAGTGTTAAATCTACTGCGGCGGTAGTTTCCCTAAGGTTCAACTAAATATATTACAAACACTTCGTGAATGTTGGTTTCAGCTAAAGCAATTATGTTTAGGAAAATGTAACATATTATATTACTATCGAGAATATTATACATTTTAAAGAGACGAGTTTGAGGATCGAATCTTACCAGGGTAAACTAGGGGCAGTTTTTATCATTTTCCCTCCACGAAAATGCTGGCTCGCTTCAGTGAATTTTGGTTTCAGCTAAAACAATTATGTTAAGGAAAAAAATATTATATATTTTAAAGAAAAAAATACGCGCATGTTTGTAACAGTACTTAATTTGACATGTGTCATAGTAGAATTGGAGACCGGAAATGGAGGAACGGTCCTCCCACCACCATTGGCTACTAGTACACCTCAACACACTGCAAGAGCACTGCCACCGAACCTAGGAGACGGTACTCGAGCCCAGGAGGCAGTGCGGGAGACGGGGATCACGGTTGTCTCGCAACCTGGGGAGCGGGCTACAGAGCGACCATCTTCGGCCATTCAACTGGGATTTAGTGGCCTAGTAAATCAGGTAGGCAGGGCATTGTCAAATGGCGTCCCTCTTCGTATCGTAGAAGAGAGGATTAAACAATTGAGGCATTTCTTTTATACTGGTAGAGAAATTACCGTACATCTTGGTGCTCCAGCAAGAGATCAGGGCGCATTAAGCTGACTTGAAGAACAAATTACTAATTTGCTAAATCGGCTGCAGGACCATGGCGTTAGTGCCGATGACCACGTCGGCTTGCTTTTGAATAGCACGGACTCTATGCTCAGCCCTGTGTATGTCTCATTTAAGTGAGCAGAACAGTTAGATGCTCGATCCAAGCTTGATAACGTATGTCACGTGTTGCAACGTAACACTTTGTTTTTGAGTACAGCACCACTGTACGTTAAACTCAGCCATTTTAAGGAGCCTCGTGGGAAGGGTAGTCATAAATGTGATAAACTCTCTCCCGCAAGCACATATAGCCTTAAAAACTATGGGATCATTACGATTCAAAATGGTGACACACCTTTCTTAGCCCGTGCATTGGTTGTCGCCAAAGCTATATGTGACAATAAAAGAGAACCAGGATGCATGGATGTGAACACCTTTAGACAAATCCAAATTGGTCGACCTATTCAAAAACTCAAAGCAGAGGAACTATGCCGTGAAGCCCGTGTTAATCTTTAGAAAGGTGGTGGAATAACTGAACTGAATCAATTTCAAACATACCTCTCCGAATAAAAAATCACAATGTTCAGGGAACCTAGGGGAAGACATGTCCTATATGAGGTGCATACATCTCCAGAACATTATTTTAAGGAATATCTTGATTAGTATTTTCACGACGACCAGCAAAAGCATTTTGACGTCATAACATCCTTGACAGCCGCAGTTAAGTGTGGGTACTTTTGCCGCAAACGCCATGTGCCGTTTTATCATAAGAACGATCACAAATGTGTATCTGCGTGCAAAAAGTGCTATGATAAAGCGGTTTGTGGTGGAGACCAATCTATGGTCTGTAAAGACTGTGGGCATTGGTTCATAAACCAGACATGTTTTGATAACCACAAACGTCCCGGTTTTTGCAGAGGTCACAGGTCGGTCTGTGATGTCAAAAAGGTTTGCAAGGTATACGGGCAATTTTTCAGTTTGGAAAAATCAAATTATTCACATAGGTGTTATGAGACTTTTTGTAGAGTATGCGTGACCCATCGTCCTTTTAGTCATTTCGGTTATATGAAGAAGGCCCCATTAAGCCGTCACTGGAAAAGAGTACTTTCATGTTTGTATTCTATGATTTTGAATGCAAGCAAGAAACGCTTCTTCAAGGTGCTGCCGGCACGTACTTGCACGAACCTAACCTATGTGTCGTGCAGACGTGTTGCATGGTCTGCGTACAAATAGATGCAAATGATCATCATTGCGCCGACTGTGCAGGCGATAGGACTCACATATTCAAGGGTGATACCACCAAGGCCCAATTTTTTGAATTTATAGAACAAATTAAAGCTTCAAAATATAAGGATATCACTCTCCTCGGCATTAATGCAAAATCTTATGATGGAAATTTTATTTTAAAATATATGATGGAGGTAAAAAATGGACTCCATAACTTATAATGAACGGTGGGAAAATCATTTCCATGCGTTACGGTCCACTCCAATTTATTGACTCGCTGAACTTTCTCCCGATGTCGTTGTCCAAATTGCCCAAAACGTTTGGCTTGGACGAGTCTTGGCCAGGGGACATTTTCCCTATATTTTCAACAAAAAAAACGCGGGGTGTAGAAGTCCCTTACCGCAAAGGAAGACTACGGCATCGGTGAGATATCAGTTGAGGGAAAGGAGCACTTTGAAAAGTGGTATGACGCGTTGGTCAAAGCAATTTTTATTTTTGATTTTAAATGCGAGTTGGAACTGTATTGTGTGAATTCCGTAGAGATCCTGCGGAAGGCCTGCCTGAAGTTTATAAATATTCTCATGGAGAAAGCAAAGGTGGATCCTTTCAGAGAGGCGTGTACGATAGCTGGAGTGGCCATGTTTGTTTAAGGGGGTTTAAGGAGAATACTATCTGTACTATCCCTAACGGTGGCTATCGGTGTGCAGACCAACAGTCGCATGTCACTGTACAATGGCCCTGCTGGGAATCCCATCAACGCGGTGTCTCTAGTCTTCATGCGAGTAACGGCCGTGAATAATATGTGTTAAGGCGACGTGTAGACGGCGTTGTTAAAGCTGGAGATACCACTACCGTCTTCCATTTCTGGAGCTGTTATTGACACGGGTACCCTCTTTGTTACCCTGATAGGACCACCCCTATCGAGAATGGCCCCCACGAGACCATGGAGACTCGTTATGAAGTGACAATGGCTTGTTTGAAAAAGTTAAAGAATGCCGGTTATATGGACGTAGAGATGGGGGAGTGTATGTTTAATGGGATGAATTGCATGGACAAGGACTTATGGCAATTTGTACTCCGGCATTAGGTGTATACTAAGGAGCTTCTCAGCCCTAGGGATGCATTCTTTGGCTGGCGTACAAAATGTATCAAGCTCTTCCACGAAGTAGACCTTTCTTGTGGAGAGAAGATCAAGTACTTGGATGTGTGTTCATTGTATCCATACGTTTGCAAGTACAAAAAATACCCTGTCAGCCACCCCAAAATTCACTTGGAACCAAATTGTCCGTCTATAGATCAAATAGAAGGCATAGCCAATGTTACAGTGGCGACTCCTCGGGATTTATTCATGCCCGTATTGCCTACACGGATGCATGACAAGCTAATGTTCATCTTGTGCAGGAAATGTGGGGAGGAGAAAAACCAAAGCGCGTGTCAGCACAACGACAAAAAAGATCGCTGGTTAAAAGGCGTCTTGGTGATTGACGAGATCCGGAAAGCCGTTGAGAAAGGCTACACCGTTGAAGCAGTGTACGAAGTGTGGGAGTACAATGTATCTGTTTACGACCATCAGACACGTTCTGGCGTATTGTTTCAAGGGTACATTGATACTTTTTTTAAATTAAGCAAGAAGCCAGTGGATGGCCAGAGTTGTGTACCTCACAAGAGGAAAAGTTAGCTTATATTAAAAATTATGAGGAAAGGGAAGGGGTATAACTCGATTTCGACTCTGTTTGTAAAAACCCTGGTCTCCGCACTCTGGCTAAACTCTTTTTAAATTCCCTATGGGGAATGTTTGGGCAAAGACACGATTTACCACACATAGCCGCTGTTAACGACTTTCAGGGCATTCAAAAGTACCTGACGGATCCGTCCATCACCGTGCACTGCGTCATTGATGTAAATTATGAGGTTATGTTCCTCTATTATAAGGATACGCGTGACGCCTTGCGCCCTAACTTTAACATGAGTGTGGCGGTGGCATGCTACACGACTGCTATGACTAGGTTGTATTTATACAGCATCCTTGAACAATTCGGGGACCACGTTTTGTATCATGATACAGATAGCGTTTTATTCACAGAACGCCCCGGCGATTGGAGTCCACCGACCGGGGACTTTTTAGGTGACCTTACTGATGAACTTCAGGATTACGGTCCGGGAAGCTATATTAGCGCCTTTGTATCTAGCAGTCCCAAGAATTACGCGTACCGGGTTTGTGTTGGTGGCGATCCTGCCAAAACAAAAACGGTGTGCAAGGTCCGCGTGAATATCATAAACTATGGCAACCGGAATGACGTTAATTTTGACGTTTTGAAAGCGATGGTCACTGAACCGGCTGCGGAAAGATATATACATATACCGCACAAAATTGAAATAAAAGGTCTTTCGACTGTAAGTACCTTTTCGCAAACTAAAGTCTACCGGCCCGTGTACACCAAACGTCGTATAACCGATGATTTTAATACGTTGCCGTTTGTGTATCAGAGTCCTTGTAAACGCACTCGCCAAGACTAAAAGTTTATCATTTAGATGGGCTGAATAATAATATTTTTTTTCTTTAACTCTAGACAGTTCCACTTACATACCATTTTTCTAAGATTTGAGATTTTTTCATATTTTTTTCTTTGTGAAAGCAGGCAAATTTTTTTTATTCACCCGGGTTAATTTTTATATATTTTTTATTTACCAGTACAATCCTCCGCCCGACCTGATTTTTTCTAGTCAATTATTTGTTTGTATATATTTTAATTCTAGTCAAATATTTATATATATATATATATATTTATTTTCAATCTAGTCAAATATAATAAACTGTTTGTATATATATATATATATATATATATATTAAATCTATTAAAATACCATAAATTGTTTGTATATATATTTTAAATCTATTCAAATATATATAATAAACTTTTTGTATATATATTTATTTTATTTTAAATTGAAAACCGTCTCTATGTATATATCATATTTAGTACTGAGGCATCTATTCCCCCTATATAGTAAATATTCTCAGTATTTTTTCATCATTGTAAAAGCTGTCATGTTTGTGTTAATAAATATATATATTGTAAATATTCACAGTATACTTTTCACTGTGTGTATACCTTTTCACGATTCAAATAAATATTGTAACAACTGTTATGTTTGTGTTTTAACGTCTACACCCACACCTCCCTCCTATCCTAGAAATACAAGCCCATATAGCTTATTAGCTCAGTCTGCACAGCCTGATCCCTAATCAACTACAAAAAATGACGCAGCATACGCCATCAAGGTTTGCATATATAATAGTTTATTCCGAATGTAAATGTGTGAAAAATCCTGTTTTCTATAGTTGTGAAAATGTTGTGGATAACTTTCTTCATAACTTATTGAAGAAGAAACCATGATCATCGAGTGGAAAACCATTTAGGATAAACCACGCCCAGTTCACCCGACCTAGATTCGAACCTCGATCTCCCCCGTCCTCAGTAGTCAAGCTCATAACGTCAAGCGCGTTGACCGACTACGCCACCGAGGTGGGTTTTTGTGTATGTTAAATATATTATATCAAAATATTTTTTTGCGAACATTAAATTTCTTTATTGCTTAAGCGGATAATTTGTTTAGTGTAAATGTTATATATTATGTCAGCGTATATAGTTTCATATTTAAAACGTAACAACATATTAATTTTAAATAGTTTCCAGATCCTCATAAGTGTATTACATGTGATTTTTGTAAAAGTTAAATATATTATTATATCAAGATATTTTGGTGAACATTAAATTTCTTGTTGCTGTTTAAGTTACTAATTTTCTTAGTGTAAATGTGGTTAGATCACACAATTTTACGGTCTGCACTGCGTCAACAATATTTACCAGCTGCTGTAACTTGTCCATCTTGAACGTTTCTACAAACTCTTATAAATAGACAACCAATTGGGAGCCCCTCTGTATAGCCACCCCTCCCACCCTTTTTCGACGCCACACGGTTCGATAAAAAGAACAGGGTCACGATCAATTCTTTTCTCGACTTATCTTGTCTGCCCGTCAACCTGGCGCCAGGGAAAAACCCGTTGCCCGGATCAATGACCTCAATATCTATTCTTATCTCAACTCGTATTCTCAGACCGACCCACTGGCGCCATGGAAAACCCAAGGGGCTGCAACCCATTGTCCTAGTTTACGATCTGTTTTGTCTCGTGAGCCGTCAAGCTGACGCCAGGGAAAACCCCATTGCCCGGGGCAATCACCTCAATAGCTATTCTTTTCTTAACTCGTCTTGTCAGGCCGACTTTCTGGCACCAAGTTTGCGACACCTACCTCTAAGGAGGTGGGAATTGAAAGGAAGGGGGATCCATTTATCACACTCTACCCCCGACAGCCATAGCACGAGGTTCGTGCTTCTTTTTCCGGGACAGTCCATGGTGACGGAGGAGCCAATGTTCATTCTAACCCCGACAGCGATAGCGCGAGGTTCTAAATAAACTACAATGCCCTAATCAATTAATAAAAACTCCCACACATCAATCCTAAACAATAACTAATTAGCAATCATTAATTAACAATCATTAATAATTAAACGGTCGTCAGGAGAGGTTCCTCCCGGTAGAGTCCGACAAGGCCTTGTGGCGGAGGAACCAATGTTTATTCAACATAAGACAGCCATAGCGCGAGGTTATAATAAATAAATTAATGAATAAAACTCCAAAACCTAGCCAATAATTAATTAATAAGCAAAAATCAATTAACAAAAATTAATTAACAATCATTAATAATTAATCATCAAGAACCATTATGTTCGGGGTTTGTAGTCGAGAGGGCGATAGGGGGAGGGGGTGGGCTGGAGCGGAGGACATGGAAATGAGGCCGGAGGTGGGGTGGGGGGAATAATGGTAAATCAAACGGATGTGGAAAGTAGGTCACGGGGTGGGGGGAAGGAGGCTTTTTATAGCAGCCAATCATAGAGCTAGGAGGCGTGGTCACGTGACCAGTTTCGGCCAATAGCAGCCTGTTTTACCGGGTTGGGACCACTACTCATTAATATATAAACCTAATGAAAGAAATATAAATCGCCCCAAACATATTTTAAACTACTTATTTTAACTTTCTCTCAACGCATTGGAAAAAGACTTATTGTCGTCGTAAAAAAACGTAAATAAATTATTTTGATAAATGTTGACGTTTCGTGACCCGAAACCGAAAAAGTGGTTTTGCCGATGTTGTCTATATGTCTCTCTTATCTATGACTAGAGGCGAAACCATTTGACCAATTGGGCTTAAACTTGGTATCTCGGGCTTCCATAGGGTCCCGTCTAAGAAGTTTTAGGAATTAGACATATAACCCTAAACTTAAGGATAATATACTGAAGGATATAGAGAAACAAAAAATCGATTTTCTCAAAACCAGTGATAATTATTTGGATTATTTTTTGTGTCTAGACACTAGTTAAAATTACAAACCAATTGTAATTTTCATTTTCCTATGAAAATGAAATTGAGGGTACCTTAAATAAGCAGAAGTTTCCAATTTTGTCCAGGTGTCCATAACTATTTGAGATACGAAATAATACAATTAAGGTGAAGCTGTTAGTGCCAGTAAATATATAATCTTTTTGTTTGAAATATCTTTTTATAAAATAAATAATTTCTGAGCTATAAGCCTATGATATAAATTCATAGAAAATGAAATTGAATTTTATGCTCTTTGGTGGAAACAGATTTTCATCATTTCTTAAAGGTTTTGCAACAGTGTATGCTATTTTATTCATGATCTTTGGTGAAATGTGATGCTCTTTTTTCTTTGTCTCAACCCCTTGTGATTAAAAAAATAATTGAAATTTATATAAATATTCACGATTCCTGACCTCCTGAACAAAAGTTGTTTCCACGATGTCATCTATTTGTCTCTTGGTTTATGTCTCGGACTGGAGCTGAAACCATTTTCCGCATTCTCCAAAAGGCACTCGAGGAATTTTTTGAATTATATATCTAGCCCTAAGATTGAAGGTAGTTTACATAAGGGTGAAAAGAGATCATATTGATTTTCTTAAAATCCATTCTAGTTATTTTAATTAAATTTTCCAACTAGGTTTTGTTTATTATTATTATTATCAAAATGGCGATTCCCATATTATTAAATTACATGGTGTCCCAGTTTCATTAGTTTCCAAATAAATTACCTTATAAGTCTCGTTACAAATTTGTACAAAAGCGAGTCATTTCATTATGGTTTTATTAATAGTCATGAGCAACACCAGCATATAATTAAATGGATATATTTTACAGGAGGTTTAAGAATTGATTCAGAATCATTTATCATATCTCTTGAAATGTTTAAAGAAAACGTGACAAATGTTGTATCTCTAGAAACCCATCTCTTGATATTACATGTGTTTATTGTGTGAAATAAAGTACATTAATTGTTCAAATTCATTTTAAAAATAAACACGGGCAAATAGTTCCTCATATTTTGTTTTGGTGGTGTTTTGAAATTACAGATTAGTTTATCTCATTCACAAAAAAATTGCGAATATTGGTTACACGTACGTATAACGTTTAGTCATTTCTAAATTAATAAGAAAACTTTTTTTTTTTTTGTAATTCAATAGGCTGGATTTTTTAGCAACTTAAGATACAATGTTACATGTTTTAAACAATATTTTCTCTGTTACCAAAATGTATGATCGCATAACATCCTTTCGAGTGAATAAACCAGCTACTAACAGTAGTGGATGGATTGTCTGAGGTGTTTTACTCTCATTGCAATTTGTCACCGTCAGTAGCTGGGTCAGAGTCCGAATTCACTGGCATGAGTCCAACACCTTACCACAGTCGGATATGCCTTTGACAACTGAGCTAGACGTTCCAGATTCCATTCCCGTCATGGTCCAAGATTTATTATTGCTAAATTATTATTTGATGGGGGTGACTGAATGTTGTATTTTTCTTACTGTTAGGTTAATTTGTAAGTCATGTGTTAAGATAACCAGAGTGTTTGAAAAGTGCGCATAATTTTATCAAGTGATTTTTCTAGAGTTGCAAGAAGATACTCTTTGGTACCTTTACTCTTAGTAATTTTCCACATCCTAAATATATTAGGTTTATAATATACATAAGGATAAGTAGCATATGGTCAAAACACGGGTGTATGACGTAGAATTAAGGGTAAATATAAATATAGCCTTGATGAGCTTAACAAAAATGAATCTCCCTACTGACATTATACAATTTCAACTAATGTCTTATTGGAAAGTAAAAACCTATTTGTTTGAAACGTACCTATGAAGCTTGTCTTCTATTGTGAGAAATTGGTGTTGTATATTGTTCATTATTTTTCGGTGGGTTTCATGGTGTTTGGTAATTAAATTTTAATTGTTATCGATCGTAAAGCTTAGGTTATACACGAATTAGCTGATCCAGCAATGTATGAATGAGTCGACTAATTTCTTAAGAAAGTGCACACACATTCGAATGATTAGATGAGGGGAAAACAGTTTTTTTTAATATATGTAGAAACCATCTATAGTTTCACATGCCAGCATACAAACCCTAACCGACTCATAGCAGGTAATTTTGTGCATATTGTTCGAGGCATAAAGAAGGTGAAATATATTTTTAATTTGTAACATTTAGGGGAGGGGGTTGAATTCCCCAATCCCCCTGACGATGGGCTTGGTAGTATTAAACAGAAATATTGATATAGATCTGACTTAAAATGTATTACCATATAATTTATATGTTAATGTAAAAGTTCGAAAACCGGTCAATATTAGACATTACTGGAATATCCTAGCATTAACCAATATTTGTTGGTAAAAGTCCAAAATGTCTAAAACATTATTGGAGATTCAACATTTTACCGGCTATCATTGGTAAATACTAACATTTACCAACATTTCGGATTAAAGGTTATTTTAACATTACCAATTAGATTTTTTTATCTATAAATTTAGTTGTTTTGTGGTTTTGAAATATTTTGGTGTTGGATAACTTCTTTCTACAGTAAATTGAACATATTTGGAAATTCTTTATTATGATTTGGTTATAAATTAATCTTGTGCTTTCCTAAAAGTTACTTTTTGCAACTAGGTTAACTATAATGACATTTAAAATTGCACAATATGGAGGAAGATTTGTGCAAACACTTTTTTGTAGAAAACCTTTTTAATCATTTCCACTTTTTGAATCCTTGGCCTCTGACAAAATATATTTTACTAACAACTTCCCTAGACTAACTTCTTATTTTGCCACATTTTAGATGCTAATAAAATTCTCTTTGAATCAGTTTCTAGTGTACAATGACCCAATGTTTACGTTTTTGGTAACAAGTTGATAAAATTCGTCAAATCCAAAATTCACTAAAACAGCTATTATTGATTTTGCATCAATCATGGCCATGCATATATCCGGAAATTTATTACTCACACTTTGACTAACTGAAGGATTTGGTATTTTTTGTTTATAAGAAGCTGCTTTCATTTTCTTCGCTTGTATTTCAAGGCCTTCACTGGCAGTCTTTTGAAACCACTTCACTTTATCGTATCATTTGGTAGTTGTTGGAATCACGTCACACTCGTCAGAAGGTAGCGGCTGGTCTGCTGACTACTGTTGATTGATGAGTCTCTGCTCCGAATGTACTTTCTTGGTGTAAATCTTTTATAGGATTGATTCCTTAGCCATTGTCTTACCTTCCTTCCGAGACGCTCTTTCCCCTATTTCCAACAATCAACACTCCATCCAAATAATTTTTTTTGGAAGATAGATTTTTAATTAAATTAATTGGAACAACCAAGCTGGCAATGCCCATTTTCATATGAGCACCAAACATCGCTTAATATGGTGAACATTTAATACCCTCATGGTACGCCCTTTTCTTCATTGCTTGTACAAGCTTGAAGCCTCCAAAGCACTTTGAAGTTTGATTTTTTACCATCCAAGCTGCTAACATATTGTAGCGAGCGAGACCATGCTCGAGCCAGCCCTGAACAATCACCAGGCTTGGGCCACCCCTCATAGCAAGGGGCTGGGGGACATTTCAACAGGCCGAGTGTAGGGCTAAACCAGACAGGTGTGACAAGAGACAGTTGAGCAACGGGGCTG
The DNA here is from genome assembly GCA_901482245.1 of Timema douglasi. Taxonomy (NCBI): domain Eukaryota; kingdom Metazoa; phylum Arthropoda; class Insecta; order Phasmatodea; family Timematidae; genus Timema; species Timema douglasi. Next base: position 15,337 of record CABEEJ010006122.1, on the reverse strand, counting down.
AGAGTGTCAACACTGGAGTGCGTGTTTTCGCATTGTAATGGACGTGTGCGACGGACTCAAGACTTGTGTATTTAATAGATGTATTAATAAGTAATCATTCTTTGTAATGTAGTTTAGAAATAAGAGTAGTAAATAATAACCGTAACAGTGGTGACAGTGGTGGGATAGTACGTTATTACATTATACTATATTAAAACTACAATGGCTAGTGCTGTATTAATGCCTCGAACATTCGACGGTCAAAGTGATATGTCCGAATGGATCGCCCATTTTGATTTAGTGGCCACAGTGAACAAATGGTTGGATGACGCAACGAAGTGCGCCTATCTTGCGGCAAGTTTAGCCGGTAAAGCGTTACAATCGTATATTGTTTTGGACCGAGAAGAACAAAAACACTATTCTAAAGTTAAAGTGGATTAAAACAAGCTCTGGCCCCAGGGCAAGAAGACGAACTCTTTAAATCCATATTTCGTAACAGATGTCATGCACCCGCTGAACCACTCCCGTCGCTTGGGTTGGATTTACGCCGACTTACAGCTAATGCTTTCCCAAATTTAGATGCGGCTGTGAGAGATGTTCTCGCCAAGGACCAATTTATAGAAGCTTTAAATGACGTGCAATTACGTTTATTTGTGCAACAGGCTTGACCTAAAACGCTTGACGAAACTATTACTGTTGCTGTAGAAACAGAATCTACCCTCGAAGTGGAACGTTAGAGGACGCTACCAACCCACACAACTGGAAATGAGACGTCCGCCAACTCTCCAGGCATGGTGGTGGGTCTTATTCTGCACGATATGGGCACGTTGCTTCAGGAACAACAAAATAAACTTCAGGCCATAACGACAGCGATGCAGCACTTATCAACCACACTTTCTGCATCAAGGGAGCGGGGTGACCGACACCCATTACAATCATAATCTGGTCGATCAATGTGATGCTGAGCTTTTGGCGAAAACGGCCACCGACGGGCACAGTGCCCTCAGGGAAATGGCCAGCGGCCAGTGTGAACGAGTTCATGCTGTCCTGGACTTATACGGAACCGCAAAACGCGCGACGGCCAAGTAGGCTTCATACAGGACCGCGAATCGCAAGATGGTTTAGGAGACTTCACACGTGACCACGAAACGCGCGACGGCCAAGAAGGCTTCCCACGGAACCACGAAACTTACGCCGAATGGGGAGGCTCCACAAGAGACAAGTAAGCATATGTCACCCAAGGAGGATCTACCCACGATCACGTAACACGTGTTGGCTGAGAAACATTCACACGGGGATGGTAGTTGTGAGGTAAGTTCCCACGTGATTGAGGGGCGCGAGATTGGTTCGGTGTCCTCACATGTCAGCGCGGACCACAAGGCTATCGACAGGTACCCTGGTACATTTGGGGTATGGAGTGTAGAGTCAGATGGGGCAGTATACGTGAACGGACATGTAGAAGGTTGTGCTGTTCGTATTTTAACTGTCACCGGTGCCGCTATGTCCTTAACACACAGATACATGTGGGAAAGTGTTAAAGGATGGTCTAAAATCTCGGTAGCGCCCACATTATCCTGTATCGTGAACGCGAGTGGAGATCCAATAAATACGGATGGAGAGGTCGAAATGACTATGAAGATTGGTGTTACTCAAGTGCTACACAAATTACTAGTCGTGTGTAATATTACCCAACAGTGTATTCTTGTAATATATTTTCTCATAAAAAAATCTGGGAGATTGTTTTACTCTCTAGCTCAGAGCTAAGGCTAGGTGATTCAGTGATAGGGTTGATAACAGTTCCAAAAAAGAATAATGTGAATTGAACTAGCGTGTGGAACGTAGCTGTGGACAAAACAATGATAGTACTATCATATAGTGAGTTGTTCACTCGTAGATCGGCTAACGCAGCTCACGATAAAGTGACTGGATTGTTAGAGCCTTCGGCCAACCTTAGGGAGAAGCACGAAGTTATGGCTGCCCATGTATTGGAAAGTATACACAACAAGTAATTACCAATTAGATTTATTAGCCCAGGTCCCATGCCAGTTACATCACGGGCGGGTACGACGATAGTCAAGTTCTTTGAAGTACCTCAAGAAATGCCAGTTGCAACAATTGGAAAAATAAACACGAGTGACGAACGAGTAGAACATCTTTTTGACTTTGCAAAATGCAAATTGGACCAGGAAGAGCGCCAAAGTCTTTGCAGCTTGCTAAACGAGTTTAGTGATATCTGCTCTAAGGGATCAATTGACCTGGGGAGAACTAATCGTATTTATCATCACATTGAAACAGGTAGTGCTATTCCTGTCAGGCAGCCACCAAGACATCTCCCAATACGTCGGCGGGGAGAAGCGAGCCGGGTAGATAAGGACATGATCTCGGATGATATACAACCATAATAATCTTCATGGAGTTTTCTCATTGTTCTTGTGCAAAAAAGTATGGAACAACATTATTTTGCCTGGACTACAGGAAGCTAAACGCAGTAACACAAAATGATGCTTACCCTCTTCCACGGATCGATGATCTCCTGGACTCACTATGAGGTGCAACATCGTTCAGTACCCTGGAAATGGCATCAGGGTACTGACAATGTGAAGTGGCCCCCAAGGGTCGCCCAAAGACCGCATTTTAAACAGGGGAAGGGGGCTATATGAATTCAAAGTCCTACCCTACGGTGTGTGCAATGGAACTAGCACTTTCCAACGTCTAATGGACTTAATGTTATCTGGGTTGCAGTGGAAGTCCACACTGGTTTATCTATATGACTTAATATTTTATGGGAAAACATTCAACAAACATTTACTTCGACTTCAAGAGGTGATCTTACGTTTGTGAGAAGCAGGGCTAAAGCTAAAGCCTTCAAAGTGTCAGCTCATGCAGCCTCAAGTCAATTTCTTGGGACATAACATCTAAGGACGGGGAATTTCAACAGACCCTCAGAAGGTGCGTGCTGTTGAGGAGTGACTGGCACCAAAATACATAGAGAAACTTCGGGAATTTCTAGGAACTGCTTCATATTACCGCAGATTCATTAAAATTTTTGTAAATATGGCTGCGAAAGCTTACACAAAAATGTGAACGGTTTACCTTGGATCAAACCTGTGAAACGGCTTTCAAAGATCTAAAGAAACGCCTTACTTCCAGTCATGTTTTGGCATTTCCTTCACTTGAAGATAACTTTATTCTAGATACAGATGCAAGCAATATAGTTGTAGGTTCTGTATTGAGCATTAAATGTGATGGTGAGGAGAAGGTAGTAACCTATATGAGTCGTACATTGACAAAGGCAGAGCGACACTATTGTGTGACAAGAAAGGAAATGTTGGCTCTAGTTGTTACCACCAGACATTTTTGGCACTATTTATACAGCAAGCCATTTATTGTTAGAACAGACCATAGCTCCTTACGCTGGCTTCAATCTTTCAAAGAGCCCGAAGGGCAGGTTGCGCGCTGGCTGGAACAACTTGCTGAGCTGGAGTTCTCAGTGCAACACCGAAGGGGAAAGTCCCATGGGAATGCTGACTGGCTATCTCGGTGGCCATACCAACAATGTGGAAGATACAGTGCGAATGAAGATGCATTTGAAGCGCCTAACAATTTCAAGGGAAGTTTAAGTAAAGTACTGGATGTGAGTTTTCTTAAGATTGACAGCTTCGGATGGTAGCTAGAAGAACTACAGAAGAAACAGGAAGAAGACCCTGTAGTTAAACATGCAGTGCAGTGGTGTAAAGTGGGAGAATAAACATTCCGAAACCCAATCGTGCAAGAAAGTCGTCAGGTGTTAAGACTATGGGAACAATGGGATAGTTTGACACTAAGGAACGGCTTGGTGTATCGACAGGGGGAGGGAAATATTAGGAACAACAGAATTAAGCTACTTCTACCTCGAGACCTAAAAATTGAAGTCATGGAGGCACTCCATAGTTCACCAACAGTATGTCATTTAGGATTTAAGAAAACGTTAGATATAGTTCGGGAGCGGTTCTATTGGCCTGGGCATCTAGAAGATGTGAAGGTGTGGTGCAAAGCCTGTCATGATTGTGTACGTAGTAAATCCCCAAATATGTCTGCAAGAGCACCACTCATCAATCGTCGACCAGGATACCCATTACAACAGATTTTCGTAGATATCTTGGGCCCATTAACTGATACCGCCCAAAACAATAAATACATAATTGTTGTAGCAGATCATTTCACGAAGTGGACAAAAATATATGCCATGCCTAACCAGGAAACTGTGACAGTGTCAAGGATAATAATCGAGGAATTCGTGTGTCGGTTTGAAGCTCCTGATGAAATCCACAGTGACCAAGGGCGTCAATTCGAAGCTAATATATTTCAATAAATGTGTTTGTTTCTGGGAATCAGGAAAACAAGGAATACATCATACCATCCCCAATCAGATGGATTAGTTGAAAGGTTTAACCGTACACTTCTAGCCATATTGAGCCAGTGGGTTAATGAGCGAAACAATGACTGGGACAACTTCCTCCCCCAAGTAATGTTAGCCTACAGGTCTATTCAGCATGAATAAACATGCTATACACAGTTTTATCTCATTTTCTGGCGAGATGTACGACTACCAGTCGATGTTGCATTCGGTCACCCGGAAAAAGTATCTTTTAATGAAACCTTATTTGTGCAAGCCTTGCGAAGCCGTTTCGATTTGGCGTACGAAAAAGTTCGAGAAAAACTGGGAAACTTCCAATACGTAAAAAATACGCTTTATGAACGATGATGTTCAGGTTCCCCATTATGAGGAAGGGCAGCGAATGTGGCTACTTAGCAGTGCCGTTAAACGTGGATGCTCAACGAAACTACACCGTCGATGGGAAGGGCCTTACGTGATAATAAATCTAGTTTCCGATGTCACGTATCGTGTCATGAAAGGCCAAAAGCGCTTAGTTGTCCATTTTAACAGGCTCAAGTTGTACCAGGCTTTAGACACTGAAGGCGATAACAAAGAAGCTCCTAAGGTTTTAAGAGAACCTCAAAAACGGGAGGAGGTAAAGGCACTGTCAAACCAACTATTACGTGAGGGTAAAAACACCCATCCTTTCCAACAAGAGCACCTCCAGGTAAAACTGGTACTAGTAGGACTGAGGGAGCAGCTTCAACAAACACGAGCGAGCGAGCAGGGGGTGGAGTCCAAACGGCGCTACCCAAAACGAGACCCGAATTTACCAGAGCGGTATCAAGCCGGGTATAATTTTGTTTTCACGGGGTCGTGCCCAATTTACGAGGGGGTAGTGTAGCGAGCGAGACCATGTGCGAGCCAGCCCTGAACAATCACCAGGCTTGGGCCACCCCTCATAGCAAGGGGTTGGGGGACATTCCAACAGGCCGAGTGTAGGGCTAAGCCAGACAGGTGTGACAAGAGACAGTTGAGCAACGGGCCGAGTGTAGGGCTAAATCAGACAGGTGTGACAAGAGACAGTTGAGCAACGGGCCGAGTGTAGGGCTAAATCAGACAGGTGTGACAAGAGACAGTTGAGCAACGGGCCGAGTGTAGGGCTAAATCAGACAGGTGTGACAAGAGACAGTCGAGCAATGGGGCTAAGAGTGTTTACACTGGAGTGCGTGTTTTCACATTGTAATGAACGTGTGCGACGGACTCAAGACTTGTGTATTTAATAGACGTATTAATAAGTAATCACTCTTTGTAATGTTGTAGCTTAGAAATAAGAATAGTAAATAAGAACCGTAACAATATTTTCAATGTCGTGGTTTGCACGTTCAACCGATCCCTGAGAGTGCGTCATGGTTTTTCAAGGACTATTTTTATATAATTTCATATGTCACATAATCATTGTATAAATTGGTTACAGAACTCTATGATCAAAATGTAGGATATTAGGTGCATCAAAAGTGGTGAAAATATCCTAGAGATGATATGCAACTTCATCATCCCTTTTCAATCGCAGTGCTCGAATAATAACTAATTTAGTTAAATGTTCGAACGCAGTGCTTGGAGGGCAACTAATTTAGTAAAATGATCCTGATTTATACTAATATGAACTTAAACATGTTATCTGAACTATAGCAGCAGTTACACTTGTATAGTAGCTAACGTAAGTAACTAAATCAACTAGCTAAATTTATTAGCTACATGCATCATGTAGATATGTACGTTTAGTATTTGAGCAAGTAACAATTTTAGCGAATTGTTTAGTCGGATGAATATAAATCATTTCTATTTACTTGTGCAAGTAGACTTCCCAGACCCCGTCTCACTACAACTAAAATACAAATAAACAAGTGTAAACAGGTCAGTTTAGTGAAGTTGATTATTAGAATAAGTGTTTTGGTGTTTGCTATTTGTTAGTGTGAAACATTTTACTATATTAATGTCGTCGCATTGGAATTAAAAGACCACAATAAAATGTGTACAAGAGTATTGAGAGAGACAAGACCGTGGTTAACATTTACAAGAATAAATGTGTCCGAAAAAATGGCTTACAAAGAAATTGAGGACGTCATGGGAATCGAGGGGTTTGAAGTTTCAGAAATAGAGAATAAAATATGGGCTCTGAGATAAACTTACTCTCAAGAAAAAAATAAATTATTCTAAAAGTCGGGAACAGGCTCGGATAATGTATATTTTTCGCATGTAAAATGGTTTAAAGAAATGGATGGCTTTTTACATAGTTTGGAAGACAATAAAAGACCGACGCAGCATAATTTTACTAATGTAAGTATATTTCTTATTATTTAAATATAAGAAACAAATACATAGGTACAAACATATTACTGTAAGATAATCTCTTAGTACTTAAAAATAGGCCTACAGTATGCTATCGGTACCAACTTATTATTATAATGATGCTAAGAGTGAATTAAAAACCATACGGTCCTGCCATGCCTGCCATTCTTCTATAGAATATTGACAGAATTCATCTCTCTTTTGCCTCGCAAGTCTTGAAGAGTGATTATCTGCTTTTCCACTTATGCAAGGGAGAGCATTCCCAAAATCTAATTCATTTTTTAAGAACCTGATGTAACGTGACCGCTATCAAAATTTTATTTATCTAGAGATCCTTTTAGTTTCTAATTATTACTCGAAGTTATCCTCATCCAGTAGTGCAATGCACAATATGTTTTAATGATTTTAACAACAATTTGTTGGAAGCATGCTATACGAAATCTACTAGTAAGGATTCCGAAAAATTTTATATCCTAGAAAGTCGATAGTTGAAAACTTTTTGCTCTATTAAAAGTGCCCTTTTTAAATAAGGTTTCAAAATATATGTCTTCAGTGGAAAAGCATCATCTCCCAATAGGCACCCCCTTCTGGTAATAAACCATTTTCTAAGGCTTCAAACAAAGATGATTGTTGAAATACACCTCCATCAGATTGTCTCTCAGTGCATTCAACATTTATATAGCGAAAGCCATAACCGTGATCCAACACAGTTAACAAAACAATGCTGTTGGTACCTTTATAGTTAAAAAAGTCAATACCACAGTTTGCAGGAGGGTGAATGGTGACATGTTTGCCATCAATTGATCCAAAGTATTTTGTAAATTTCCATCTTTGATGGAAATATATCTCAATCACCTTCCATTTCTCATCGCTAGCAGGAACCTAAAATGAACAAGTTGTAAAAATGATTTATTCCACATAGGTATATTTTTGTTTGATGTTTAGTTTAGAGCAGTGTTTCCCAACCTGGGGAGCGCGAACCCTCGAGGAGATGTGGAAGGCTTCATGGGGGGCGTGTAACAATTCAGAAATAACGTACAAGCTTTTTTTAAAAAATAAGAAATAGATTTTTCTGAAGGTATTAAACAAAACAGTGTCTACCATCACACTTAATTTCACTAATTTAATTTTACCAAATACTATGCAAGTGTTAAATTGGATATTGTGGAAAATAAAGAAGCAACTGGAAAACCGAATTTTTCTAATATTTCTTTTAAAAAAAATATTTTAAAATATAGGTGAGGTGAAGAGGGTGGGGCGTAGGGTGTTTATTGATCAACCCAGGCTGGTGTCAAGTGAATAAGGTTGCGAATCACTGGCATAGAGGATGTTAAATTAAACTATTCTATTTATTTTAGATACAACCAGAGAAATCAGCTCATGGCGCAAATAAGATTGAAACGTTACCCACTACAAATGAAGACCCCGATGCCACTCCACCAGAGAAACGCCGTTCCAGTTCAAAAGGGCAACATTTTCCCACAGTAGTTAAAGAACTGGCTACAATAAGTAAAGCGGTTATGAAATAACCCAGCATGGAGAATGAATATGACATTTTTTGCCTAGTGTGGCAGCACAATTAATGACTCTATCACGCTGTGCTGCTATAAAAGCGCAGGAGAGCATATAGTATGTGCTTACATCCTTTAAACTGCATAAGTTGCAAGGTACATCTGATTCAGCCCCTACATCAACCTATACTTCTACACCTATGCCATCACCTTCATAGTAACAAATAATTTCTCCACATTGTGATTCATCACCATCGATGCACATCACTGTTCAAGCAGAATCATCATCCAACAGTATTTATTATCTTCTAACATTTTAAGTCAAGCTCTTTTAAATATTTAACATGTTCACTTTCAGTAGTTTGTACCTTTGCAATATATAGGATCAGGCTAGTAATAGTTTTTATTGTTTGTATTTTTAAATAAAAAATAAATATTTTGATAATTTTACTTACCTTTATATAATCTTTCAAAACAGAGAATTAAGATCAAACAAAATTGGGATCAAAAGTTTAAATTACTTGTAATTTTGAAATGGTTTACAACACGTTAGATTCACACCTGTGAATACAGATAAAGGAGTTTTACATTTTTAGAATAAATTTAAATTTGAATATCGCATCAGATATTTATTTAAAGTATTAGCTCCTAAAAATTATAGAATATCACAAAGAGCTTAATGTGCCTCTTTTAAATGGTTCACAACGCGACAGATTCACACCAGTGAATATAGAATAAACCGTTTTAAACTTATGGAATAAATTTAAATGTCGCACCAGATATTTACTTAAAGCACAAAGTTTTGACTTCCCGACTAAACTCAAACCATCACCCGACCATTACTTCCGTCACTTTTAAAGAACTAAACACAATTCCCACATTTATATATTTAATATTAAAAATAGAAAAAGTTATGTTAGAGAACTTGTAAATTTGCCTAGATTAATCTGCGAATATTAAAGTCAAAACCATATTACTCAACAAAAATAAGTTACTTTACATTGACTTCAAAGAAAAGAAGTCTACAAAATAACCAATAAAACAAACATTATAAATTTAAAGAATTTAAATTAGCCACAAAGCAAAAATTTAATATTTAACCTAAATATTGCAATACATAAAAAAGAACCAAATAATGTGGCTTCTTATTTAAATCAAGAAAATACAAAGATACTAGTGCCCATGAGGCAATAGTAAACATTAAGTGGCCAATAATCGAATTTACTTTTAAAAATAAAAGATTTTTGCAAAACATTACCGATGCCTACACTGACAGATTTCTATAACAAGCTTATAGAATTAAAGAAATATATTATTATATTATAATATTATAATATTATATATTATATTATATTATTATTATAGGTCAACCTGACTAAATAGTGTCCTAGTCCTGAACAGGACTTCTCGTGGAAGTGGTGAATGTAATAGTCTTTGATATTGTCTGTGGTCCCTCGTTATATAGGTATAGTTGCAAGGTGGGAAGGTGGGAGTTTTCCTTTGTTATTACGTCACTCGCTAACCTCAAGTTGAAAGGCTACGTTGTTTTTGTCACGTAGCCAGGTTTTTGTTGTCTTGATCATCAGCCGCAACATTCGACTCTTTCCCAAAACACGAGGTCCAAGACACAAGACCATCAGTTGTAGAGCTATACTTGTTTGATCAGGTACGCCATCTAGGTGTCCATGAATATGAGTGGTCTTCTAATAGTACAGTACGGGCCAATCAGAGCATTGCTGGCTTACTATGTTGGAGCATCAGGGTGCTGCACAATTTGTAGCGTGTTTTGGATTTCTTTCCATTCTAGTATTCGTGGTGAGCAAGCTAGACTTGCAAGTTTCTCTTCTCCAGGCAGATTTACTCGTGAGTAGAGACCTATATTTGACATAGTAAGATCGTGATGTTTAATAATTCTGGATTTCTATGAATATAAGATTATTAGGGGTAGTATTTAAAAGTTGGCTGGTCCTATTGGTATTTCTATTGCAGGATGTTTATGAATATTAGCTTGTTTAGGGGCGGGTAATAATATTGTCATATTAGCAGTCCACGCTAATGTTATAATATATAAAATAATAAACGTATAAATGATACTTATTTAAACTTATTTGCTTACAAAACGAAATTAGTTTTTACATTACACAAAATGATTTTATTTTACAGAAATCATTGATTTAAACATTGAAAAAAGTTAATTTTTTTGCAGAAACCAAGTTAAATTCTTAAAACGTTTCTGAATTAGACACTCCATATCTATTAGATGAGTTGAATCTCTTCAATAAACCAGAGTTTTATTTAATTATTTCATAAAACTTTTCACGAGAAATTCCAATACATTACATTTTAGTAAAAGCCTAGGCTTCACTGGACTTCAGTCAAATACAAAAACACAGAACTGAGAATACAGCGCTGATGAAAATTGAGATATGAGAAATATTTAACGTGAAACATGAGCAGACCACTAAAGAACGTTTACGAGGCTGACCGACTATCTCCGAAGCAGTGAGGAAGTTGATAAGTGGTGGGAACAAAGAGATCGAGTAGCGAGGCTGACCAACTATCTCCGAAGCAGTGAGGAAGTTGATAAGTGGTGGGAAAAAAGAGATCGAGTAGCGAGGCTGACCGACTATTTCCGAAGCAGTGAGGAAGTTGATAAGTGGTGGGAACAAAGAGATCGAGTAGCGAGGCTGACCGACTATCTCCGAATCAGTGGGGAGGTTGATAAGTGGTGGGAAAAAAGAGATCGAGTAGCGAGGCTGACCGACTATCTCCGGGGCAGTGAGGAAGTTGATAAGTGGTGGGAACAAAGAGATCGAGTAGCGAGGCTGACCGACTATTTCCGAAGTAGTGGGGAAGTTGATAAGTGGTGGGAACAAAGAGATCGTGAGGTGAGAGAGCGTGGTGTGGCGTTTCAACCTTTTCAATTGCCTAGCTAACACAGAAGGCCTACACACACAAATAATATTCTTCCAACAACGCCTTGTAAAATTATTTGAAACTGTTGTTTCTTCAGTTCTTCAGTACATTTTATATATATATATATATATATACACACGTTCATTTGATTGATTTATGGTGGCAGAAGAATGTAATTTATTTCCCTCCAAAGTGGGACAACTATGCGCCCTACAGCAAGACACTTGTGCCCAAAGCAGGACATCTGGTCGGTCATCTTATCTATACTTGATGTAGTTTACAAGAAGGATACTTCCAAGCGTTGAGAAAAACAAATATAATAATTCATGTAAAGAATTTTTGCAGAAACAGTTGTTAATAAATTGATATAAATCTGGATCCTAACAAAATGTATTTACAGGCCAAACACAGGACAAGTTTTTCTTTTCTATTTATCATCGCGTTTTAATATCCGTTCAAGTTATACGCCTATACAATAATTACACTAGTGGTTTTAGGAAATAGGGCTATATTTATAGGACTTGTACCCGCATTTGTGTGGATGGAGGGTATAAACAATTCTGGAAAAACCTTAGTACATCCAACTGAGATTTGAACCTGGATAGCTTCGTCATCGGAAGTCTAGGCTACTGCAAGGGTAGTGGCATAAATCATGTGATGTGGCCACTGAAATGGTTGCACAGGAAAAGTTTCTTCTGATTTTTGTGCTGAAGATACTTATTTTTGAACTATTCTATTATTAAAATCTTCATTATTTTATGTCTAATAAACCCTAACCTCAAAACGGCTGTTAATGGAATGGTTTGTCCTCCTCTGGTGATCGAATCCCAGTTAAGTTTACAGCCGTTTTTTTTATTTTTTAACTGGTTTCCTGACCTGACTCAATTCAAATGAAGGTAGTTTTATTTTAACTTATACATTCCTCATGCCTATTGCTTTAATGAAACTAAATGTTTATAGGCCAGGCCGGCAGTAAGATCAACTAAATGTATATAATATTAAAATGATTAAATCAATTATATATTGTTAAACAGACTTTTCTGGCTTCTTCCAGTGGCAGAGCACCGTTCCATTCTAATAATGGGATGCGTGCTGGAGTACCTACATTGCGCTAATAGGATTATATTAACTCTGTTCTAGTGTCTCCCAAAAGTCCGAATTCCCATTCATTACTCTAGGCCTACTGATGAGACTCTTTCTGCACACTAGGTGCCCTATACATATAATTTCATTCAAATATTATAAAAATGTGTAACTCAAAACTTATAATTTGAAATTGTATGAGCATTGAATAATACATTTAAAATACTGAATTATTATAACAATTAACCGACATCGTGGTATAGTGGTCAGTGCATCTGGCTACGAGCCTAGGGTTCCCGGGCTCGATTCCCGGCTGATACCTTGGGGTAATTCCCTTTTAATGAGAAACACCCAACGGTCACCAGGATTTGGTTAATACGGCTTAGGCTAGGTATAAGAGTTTCCACTGGTTCCACAACCTCATACTAATTATCATCATCACCTCATCTCATCAGGACATGGAAAGAGCCTCCACAGAAAGGTTGTACGATTAGTACGTTTGGGTGTTCTCTGAACAACGGTACAGTAACACGCGATAGTCTTTCCACAAACTGGGCTACGAATTATGTAGCTCAGATGCACAATATTTAATTTAAATTTAAGGAGAATGCCACAGATTTAATTAAATGTAAATAAATATAGCTTGCCCATATGAGTTCGCAGTTACATTTATCAAAGAGACGCTCCACTTGGAAAGACGCCAACTATACGTCAGTCTGAAATCTTGCTGTGGCGGACTCGTACATTTAGACTGATTAAAAATAGATGGAGTGTTTTCTACCTTCTCTGAATCATCTTCTCTCCTTCGTGTGAAACTAACACTCAATCACTTGCCCACAAAACAGTTTACTCTAAGCTTTTATACAAACCCAGGGGAGAAGAGAATGTAGGCTTTAGAATAATACTCGATGTTGAGACGGAATACTAGATTTATATTTTGTTTAAATTATTGGAGAGACAAAGATTTTAAATACTAACTTATGGTTATAAATAAGCACATATGTGTGAAACATTTGTAAGATTTTTAAAGAAATTTACATGCATACTATGAGTAATTAGAACTACCATATGAACTGTACAGTGACACTATAGTAACTGTATTACTTCATTTTCATAAAGTATATCTCTAAGACTATTTTAAGCGTCTCAATTTTGTTCTTAGAGTCTTTAAATATTCTTAGTACTCGTAAGTGTCAATTCTTAAACAAATTCTATCTATCTATCTATGGTTGATTACTTTGACACTATGAAGAGACCTGTGTGGGAACCTCCGTGGATCGTTTGGTTTAATAGCTTTGTAAATCTTGCTACTATTGAAAAAAAGTTTGTTTGTTTCAATATTCAACCAAACTAATTAGATTCCATGACTACGCACAAAATGTATTTTTCAAAAATGTACGTCTCTTTTTTGGCTTTTTTCTGAATATTTTAGAGTTAAAAAAGGATAAATCTATTCTTTAAGGAATAATTTGAAGATGGGTCATATAAAAAATCTATATTCATTAATTAAAAATAAGTTTATGGACATGTAAACTATTATTATTTCACCCCTTTCTATTTTTTAATACCTTTTCACCTAACAGATTTCTGGAACAAGACATAAAGTGTAATATTAAAAAAACATAACGAAATATCGTTGATTTTCAATTTTAGTTTGCCGTCCGATTGTTGTGTGTGTGTCTTAGAGCCATTTACTCCACTGCTCAGTGACCGATAATTTCCCTCGCAGTACCACGAGTGTTTTTTATGACTGACGTCACAAAATATTTTTCTATTATACATTTTTCAGTGAGATTAGTTTGATTGTTTTTGTTTTTACTAAAAAAAATGCAAAAATAAGTAGTTCTATAGACTATTCACGCAATTTTAAATATTTAGTTCATGTTTGAATATTTTTTACTTTTGTGTATGATATATTTGTGATAGTTTTGTTAAAATGTTTAGACTAATAAGATATACAGACACATGGCATCGTAAAAAACAGTTTAGTTCTTTCAGGGGGTCATAAAACGTTGAAATCTTTATCTAGATTGTTTTGAAAATCACAATACATCTCTTTACGAAGGGTCGAAAAAGGTAAACAAACCATCAAATTCCATCAAAGAGCCGTAAATCAGACAACATAAAATGTTACAAAACCCTTAAGAAAAAAAATAACATGTAAAGTATCATCAAAGTCATTTTCATGTGCAAATGAAAACTGAAATCTCTTTTGTAAGATTAAACAGTACCTAAATAAAAAATGTACTCAAAATTATTAAAGTGAATTTTTGGAATATAGAATATTTTTTTTTTTTGGCCTACAGTAGGCTTACACTACTTATAATGTTAGGGGTATATAATTATTCCAAAAATTGTGGCCTACAGTAGGCTTAACTACTTATAATTTTAGGGGTATATAATTATTCCTAAAAGTCCTCGGGTGGACCTTATGAAAAACCTAGATACCATGATTTAGTCCAATCTGAAAAATGGTTTCAGCTGTAGATAGACAAACAGACGGCATCACAAAACAAATTTTTAAGATTCAGTGAGAGATGAAACGTTGATAGCCAACAAAATCTTGAATGTACTTTTTTTTTAAATCACAAGAATTTCTTCATCCAAGGGGATGTGAGAAATTAAATTACCATTAAGATTCGGATGGATAGCTACTATATAAGGAAAATTAAGTTGTTTACTCTATTGCTTAGAAAATGTGTATATTAACATGCTTTTTGTATTATATTAAACTTGTAAATTTAAAATGAACTATAATAATTAAAAAGTTACAAGTTAATATTTACTTTTTACAATAATACGTAGTTTAAATTAAATTAAAAATAAATAAAACATGAAATACAAGAATATAGTTTTGAGTAGAGAATAAGATAATGTTCTATCATACATGACGAATATTTGTAATATAATAATTTTAACGAAATTTGATATTTTCAAATTAAATCATGTCTGAACTGTTGAAAAAGTTCACTAGCTTCCTGGTAGATTGCTCTGTCTTCGGAAGAACCTCTCCCTCTCCTCCTCAACTCCTTTTTGCCATTCATCTTTCTATCTTTTATTTCTGTAAAGCCCGCTACTCCCCCTTCCCTCTCCCCACTTATATCCTGTACAGGTAAAACCCGCTACTCCCCCTTCCCTC
>CABEEJ010006121.1:0-42963 GCA_901482245.1 Timema douglasi | reverse complement strand
CGAGTCCGTTCTAGAGTAAAGGAGGAAGCATTCCTCACCTGTTCTGGAAGGTCCCGTCCTCGTTGATGACGTTGGACTGCGCCACGGTGGGGATGGGCTCCTTGGGGTCCAACTTGAGCAGGGAGGGGGGGGCGGCGAGGGCCGCGGCCAGGAGGCAAGAGATGATCACCTGCAATAAAATCACACGTGTTTATTATTTGACTTCATCTCGGATAGACACGTGGGGAGGTTCAAGATTATATCGAACCAACTTTATAGAGATAGGGAACTCCATTGTTTCTCTGGATTGTTAATACAGATCCTCCTTCATCTCCTCTCGTATGAACCCACCAATTTAGGAAAACCACACCCAGTTGCCCCAAGCGGGATTCGAACCTCAATCTCCCTGTCTTTGGCAATCCAACTTAACACGATATTAGTGCGTTATTTAGCTACACCATCTAGGCGGGTCAAATGTGTATATTAAGCTGTCTCTGTTTATTGTTGTAATCTTCTTTAATTTACGTTTTAGTCATGAGGTCAGTAGAAAATTGAAGCCTTTAAATTACCATAAATAGTTTAGTTTTCGCTAAGATCAAAAACTTGGTTTATTTTTCACTAAGCTCAAAAACTTAATTTAGTTAACATTTAAGTTAATACTATTGAGAATAGTAATCCAAACTTTAATTCACCACTTTTAAAATAGTCAAATTTACATTCTACTCTAAGGATTATTTAACTTTTCCTTAAGATTAAACCAAGGGTTATTACAATTATGGCACTAAACTTGCGTTTTATGTATAAATAACTAAGGCAACTAAATTTAAATTTGATAACATATATTTTTACGAATAGTTCATGATATCTATGATACAATTTACTAATCAAAATAATAATCATAATTATACACAATTCTAAGACATCAACAAAATCATTTAAAAAAATATTTTTTAACTTATCAGTTTAAACACTACAAGCTAATCCTAAACTGGACACATAATGCAGACAAAAAAAAGTAGCTCTTAATAATTCTATTAATATATATTTGCATATCAATGAATACTTTACGTATCAGTTGCGAGGAATGTGCTATTTTTCACCCAAAATAAAATATGATTTCATGTATACATCGAAAAAATGACACATATACTTGGGAACTGACCCAGATACCCTTGGCTTAGTACGTGAACAGTCTCACAATTCACTACTCAGGTTTGTTTCGTATCCTTGGTTATACACCTCTCATTACGAAAATTGCAACTAATACATACCGAATATTAAACTCGTTAAAAACTATGTAACTACACAAATAATTAATAATTTTAGTTTCCACAGTTTATAAAAAAATGTCTGCTTATTAAAATATAATTTATTTGAAAACTGTATATATTTTACTATAGTGAATATCAGAGTATAATATACTAAATACTGTCCGGCTATCTAAGGCCATCACGAAGATAACTTGAAACTGATGTGCCTTGCTACCACACATCAGCTAACACAATGAGCACTATTTCAGTAATAAAGACGTCAGTAAAATGAGAATGACTTACAATCTTCATCATGGTGCTATGGAGTTTCCTAGAGGAGTGTTGGTGTCTCATCTCCTGTCTCCGCTATTTATACAACCATGGAAGTGCGGGCGGTATTGCAATGTCCACGTCAGTTTGTCCTCGGGCGGATCAATTTTCCAGCGGGACCTGAGCCTTTTCAATACACAAACGGCGTCTCTTAGACAGAGAGGGAGAGACATATGACTACATCACTTACTGAGTAATTAAGAACAATATGAATTATGCAAATGTCCTCTGAATGTGATCGAACACGATTGGTTAAGTGTTAACTCTTTATCCAAACAGAAATTCTTCAACAGTTCTTGTGACATTGTCAGGTTGAACTCTACTCGGCTTACAAATGAAATAATAGAACTCGTGTGTACACCGCACGGTAAAATAAATATTAACAATAGTTTGACATGTTGCCATCTATCTAATGATTTTTATTACCACGTGTAGAGCACGTAGATAAAGGTATATGCATAGTTGTATGACTTATGTCTGCTCTTGCTAGTTAAGTAGAAGCCAGGGTTCAACTCTCAGCTAACCTTTTAATAACTTGTTGGAATATACTTATTTTAATTACGCTAATTGAGTAGAAATGAAGAAAGTATAATAATAATTATTATAATATAGAAGTAATCTATTCATATTTGATTGAAGGACAAGTGAGAAACTATTTAGAAGAACAAAACCTTTTATCACCCATCCGGAATGAAAATCACTGACTCTCATCATCAAACCAGACTAGATTATCCACACATTAACATTTGATCAAATGCCTATCAATATTGATAGCTAGGGTGTACTATTGTAGTTTTCAAAATTATTAATTCACGACACTGAGGGTAAAATTAATGTAAATTATATACTCCTCTCCTATACTTTATAGGTTTAAATATGCGTATGGCCTAGATAGGTAGTAAATGCTGAACAACAACACCCTATCAATTTTACCCAGTAAGAAACCATCACTGGGAAGTTAGATAAAAGATTACTTCACAGACATTAAATGTATATAAGTGTGATTTTCGCCATTATTCACTTGATTAGAGTCTAATTGGTATCAGTTTAGTTTTTTAACTTTAAATATTTGATTTTACTTTTCTTTATAATATAAATAATCGTTGTTTTCTAATGAAGACTCCAGTATTCCACACTATGTTGCGGCGTCTGTTCGAGCTGTATTACTTACCTAATCTGTGAGTTATCCGTGGAGTGAGACGGCCTTTTAAAACATTTATTTAATCCAATTGTTACTGAATACTTAATATCCCAGAGTGGAAATAGACCATATTTTTTCACTGTTAAAACAAAGGAAATTGACGTGTTTTCAAATACTCTCTCAAACTACACGATCAATAGTGTATTTTGACTATTGAATGTAGAATTCATTAGTTTTCTGTTTAATACATTCAATCTTAAATATAGGGTGGGTCGGAAACAATTAGATGCTTTATGCTGAGGAGAGTGATGAGGTTTGCCTGAGGTCTGGTGGAGCTCTCCTGAGTGACATTTTCTTCAAAATGTGATAAAGAGTAGCATGTAGTTTGCTTTTATTTAGCTAGTGAATACTTATTTTTCAATTAAATTGTTAAGTTTCAAGTTACTAATCGTCTAATTGTTTCGGCCCCACCCTATACAAATATATATTATATTTTGGTTAGTCTGGCGGTTTCGTACTTACATTATTAGATAAATAGAGTTTCTTTGGCAAATAGAAACACATTAGTAACCAGAATCCACCTTTTTAATAATGTAGTTTAGCTGTTTGTTTCATATTATTCACATAGATAAACAGTGTTAAACTTGACAAACATTAATTAAACAGGTGGCGATCACATCTTTATTTCATTTCATCTTATATATGCATTAATAAGGCTAGCTTTAGTCATGCGTTCTTTGGAGCAGGCAATATTTATTGAAAATATCTGAAACTTGAAAAATTCAAAATGGCGAGTCTAAGATGGCGAATGAAGCGTACAAATTAAGTTCAAGATTGCTGAGTTATTTTTTATAAACACTATGGAGTATACATGATACAATATGAAACTCAGAAAAAATTTAAAAATATAGAATCCAAAATTGTGGACGAAACGTACAAATTGAGTCCTAAAGCGCTTACATTATTTTGGTATGAACACTTTATTAATGAGAAAAATCAGAAACTGGAAAAATCCAAGATGGCAAGCGTAACGTTCAAATTGAGTCCGATTTTGATGAAATATAGAGATCAACATTTTATAAGTAAATAGAAAAAAGTTTCCTCTATGATATAAAATCTAAATTTTCCGTGTTTCCTTATAAGATTACTACTTTAAACAATTTTTTCCAATCCCAAAATCCCATGGATACCAAAATCACAAACTAAAGAGGCACTAAAAATAAACAAGTACAAAACCATGATTATTTCTCTACGGGTCCATTAGCTTTGTATAGCTACAAATCCAGGGGGAAACTAGCGCCTAACTAGAAGCGACAGAACACTTATAATATACAATTTCTGTTATTACAGCCCTCATACCCTTTGACATAATAATCATGATGCTTATTTTTCTTCATGTTTCTGCAACATTTTATATTATTTCATTTATATTCCTCAGTGAAAAGTAATTCTATTATTTCATTATATTTATCTAATAGAAGCTATCATTGTTTTGGGAATTTTATGTAATTATTTATAATTTTGTCTGTTCGAGCTACCTTTTAAACATTATATTAGCATGAGATTTTAGGCTATATTCAAATTCGTAAGCTACCAAATAATTATTCAATGGAGTTTCTTAACAGTATTACTCCCTTAGGCTTTCCTCCGCATAGACTAAATTTAAAAACATATTTAATAGGAATGTTGCTACTAAATCTAAATACCAAAAGAGAATTGAGTAGTGGAACTAGCTTAGCAATAGATGGGTTGAGATACATTTCAATTTCAAAACCATCCTCACAGATTTCTTCTAACTTTTATACCGCAGATGGATCTTGCACTTACAAATATAGAGTCGCCTTTGTTCTTCGCGGGCAGCTGGGTGACTGGCATTTTCCTTGATAATAATTATTAATAACCACAGAGACAGAAACTCAATAGAGTTCCACCAGACACAGTGAAATGTAACCACATTAAGAGTGCTCCGCGCTTTAAACATTAAATTGTAGATGGTACAAAGGAATTGCCAAGATGTTCTAATAACGGGAGAGCCCAAAGTCTACGCCAAAAATATATCATACCAGGTTTAAAAAAAATCAATACTCTATTTAAAATGAACAAAATAATATCGCATTGAACCCATTTACCACCCTGCTAAAAGACCGGGTCATTCACCACCCTACCAAAAGACCGGGCTTAAACAAGAAATCCGGTCTTAAAAACACCAAATACTTGATTACCTTAAGCTGAGAGAAGAACTCCGTTGCAAAATGTCAGCATCGATCTACAATTTCCTAAATTTTATCTCCTTCGTGGTGTTTTTTTCATTTATACATATATATTGACATCCGTATACACAAATATCGCTACCTAATGTTGTGAAAAGTCTAAAAATAGATCAAAACAACAGGGAATAGTCGTCGCGTGAAATCCAAAACTGCGCCTGTCGGGGTCAAGCCTACCTCATAGAAGTAGATAATGCATAGCATACAATGCACAATTCATAATTAAAATACTATTTAGAGTGAAAATTATTGATTGTCTTTTAACTCGTTATAGAAATAGGGTTAACCTCTTTTCTCTAGTATTCTTTAAAAATAACTTCACTTAAAGTTTCACCTAGAAAACAACGTTAAATAAACTGTATCTTTTGAAACAAAAAAAAACTTAATTAAAGTGATCCCTGTACTACTAAATCAAATTCGATTTTCATTTAGTCTTGGTTTTATTATCATCTATATGAATAAAATAAAACTTTAAAATCTGACTATACATTCAGATTTTGTGGAGTTTTTATTTTTCCTGAGTAATATAAGTGATAGATAAGAAGACCAAATAATATATTTTTAGAATTTTATCTGAATGTCTGTTTGTTTTCTGTCAGTAAACTCAAAAAGTACTAATCGGATCGAGACGGATCCTTTTCATTTGCACTCATTATTTTTCCGGAAACAGGGTTAGCTATGATGTACCATGACTCTATTATATCATCAGTAGAGACCGGATTTTGCATATGTTTCTATTATTTTCCTTAATTATTCAACATAGGCAGTTGAGATATATACAGGCTGCTCGAAAACTCGTAGCCCGAACTGCCTATAGAGCTTGTTTGAGCCTAAAGTAATACGATATCCCTGACACTCTTTATCTAGAAAACTATGATAATAAAATTAAATTGTGTTCAAAGTTTCGGCGTAAAGCGTCGGGAAAGCAAAGCTGTCATGCATGTATGTACAACAAGTCGCATAAGGGCTAGGCGTGTGGCACTGCATATGTAATAATGTCAAGGAGCGTTAATAATAACCCTCAGAACGTATTCGCATTTCTAGATGGACTGGTGTAGAGATTACTTTTAATTGTGACATATTCTGCTGCAGTGCTTCAAGATGTCAAATTGTATAGTGATGGGCCACAGAGAAGGAAAGAACAGAGTCACAGCCCCTAGGTTAGAAATGTTGCACTCCTTTTCGAGGCTTTACTCCTTCAACTTTGGGATCGCTAGGTGTGATCACCAGTGACTACAGCGCAATCAAGTGTGCATTTTTTAATCGACTCACTTTAAACTCAAATGTATATTCCATTCACGGTAGGAATTACTCTCTGGAAGGTCTTTTTTCCTACCAATATCCTACTATATAGTAGATTTATGGTAGGGAAAAGGGCCTTTCAGAAGTCAATTCCTACCGTGAATGGTATATATACTCGAAGGCAGATATACAAAGTATGAGCTCCTCGAGTTAACCTGTCGGCTGGCGGACACCAGGCCAGCTTCAGTTAGCGCCCTCCCCCGTCTCTACACCCCCACCCCAAACCTTAAGTAACATAATCCTGCCACACAAATAAGTTTACTCTCACTGCACATTACAAAGAAAACTTGAAACACAATGGACCTTTTTTTTTAAACTAAGGGACTGGCTGTCAACTTCAACTATTTGTTAAGGAGCACTAAGGAGAATTGTAGATATCTATAAATACCAATTTATTTAAGTAGTGGTTAGATATTTCTTAATATTGTTTTCACCAAAATGAGGGTGAAGGTTCTGAACAGTTAAATAGTTTGAATTTTAATTATAAAGTGTGTTTTAAATGTGTGTTATCTTATATGGAACCATAAAAAAAACCCCACAAATTGTAACCCTATCAAAATATGACAATTTTATAGAGGAAGTCTAGATACCAAACCGCGTGGCCACTAACGCAGGTCTATAATAGCTATCTGATGCAATGCATATAAAATCATAAATGGATACTTGAATTAATTTTAAAAGTGGTATTTTCCCAGTGTAAATTAAAATTCCCACAATCAAGTAATTAAAGTTAAAACAAAAATATTGGATAGCTTTAAATAGTTCTAAGGGTTTCTGTTATTTAAAATTACGTAGTAAACCCTAAAGTTAAACTATTGTATTTTATGTGAGTACATGGATGCAGGCTGGATAGTAATAGTAATATAAAGTTATTGCAGACAAACGAGCCGGCCAGCTATGTCTCGCGGGCCGTTTGTTTTTGTGTGTTAGTTTGGGAATCTTGCCTTATCATTCGACCTTGAAAGGGAGTTCTTTCTGATAATAAAAGTTAAATTAGTTCGAAATTTTAATTAATCATATAGGGCCCATACGTATAAATAAAATTATGTACAGTTTATTGAAGCAATAATTCAACATATTATATACGAGTACCCTACACTCTACTTATCTTAAAAGTTAGCAAACTTTCTATTATGAATTACTAGCAAATCTCGCATGGCGTTGCCCGTGACACACTGTGGTGTAAGAATTATATAAGCTCCCCCCACCCCTTTTCATGGTTAACGTATCTCTAAAACGTAATTCTAAACAGAAAATATTTTCTTCATAAATTTGTTTAAAATAGCCTAATTAAAAAAACTAGTTGAAAATTTAAAAATCCTGCTTGGAGAAGCATTCGGACTCCTTTTCGTCCACCTATATTAAAAATTTCAGAGCTCCGCGTGCCGTAGATTTGGCTGGGCATCGCACACAAACAAACACACCCACTCACACACAAACACTTCCTTTTATTATTATAGACTATGATGTAACAATGTGGTTTATTAAATACGGCTATAGGCTAGTCTAGTCTATTAATATATTGATGTCACCTTTCAGTGAAAACCGTTTGTAGGCTACTTAATTATTATTTTGATACGTGAGATACAAAATAGATAGGTATCTCAAAATGCTTTCCTATTTACTATCAACATATTTTGTTATTAAATGAATGGTATTTTAAATAGGAACTAATGAATATTAAAATACACATACAATTTTAACGTTATTTTATCTTCACAAATTAACATTAGATAATTATTTGTTTTACTGTTCGATATTTTAAATATGTTGCTGGCTATCTTGAATAAAAGATGGGACAGAAATTTCACTGTAAGCTCTGTATGAACACATTAACAAAGTGTGAAGCCAACATATAGTCTTATTATTATTAGCACCGCGTCTTACTACCCGTTCAGGTTGTACGCACTTACACTAATGTGTAATGGTAGGGTTATTGTGAGATTAAATGGAGGACCCACAGTTTAACGTGAATTCCAAACCACGGTGCTGGCCTGGCATTCCTCACATTCACAAGTTGTGATTAATACACGTCTTGTAATAGGGGAAAGAAGGGTTTGTAAACTAGATAAATCTGTGCCGGGACCGAGGATTGAACCCCGGACCCCCAGCACAAAAGTCTGATACCTTACCTATAGACCAACAGGTAACCAACATGGAGTCTTGACATGATTATCTAATTTTTCATAGAACATATCTTAATAAAGGGCATGATGACTTAAGGAATCTCAAACCCCCAAAAGATATGTTCACACACACATCCTAGAAACATTTATTGAAAAGTTTATTTATGTGCAACACAAAGAAGATATTGTAAATAGGAAAAGCATAGAATAAAATAAGGATAATATACCATCATTGGCTTAAGCAATGCACAAATCACAAGCTATTTTGCACAAAGCCACCTCCTTAAAGTTATAATCCACAATCACTTGCTATGGACTGCAAAGAAGAATATTTAATGTTTAGGGAAACCGACGCAGAAAATATGGAACGTATTAATCCAATAATCTCATCTCGTTGAGTGAACTTTGGAGAGTTGAGAGCTTGTAGCCTTAAGCTGATTTTTATCCGAATTAAAAGTAATAAATTAACTTTGTTTTGACATATTTCTACGAATCTAGACTCTTGTCTCAAAAGTAATATTTATAGCATGTTCAAGTTTGAAACGTTGAAATAATGTAAGGATTTATAAGTAGTTTTAATGTTGAATAGTTGTGATTGTTTTACAAAAAAAAACAGCTGTTTGGCTTAAGGCTTAGGTTAACAACTTTTGCTTTTAAATAGTAGGTTTTGATAAAAGGTATGTTTCAATTAAACATTTAGCTGTTAAAGTGTGGTAAAAGATAAATATGTAGTGGTATCTAACTAAACACTTCATAAGAATGTATAAATATAGTATATAGATTAAAAATAAATACAATATTCAAATAATAGGATATTTTGACTGTATTATAATAATAATAATAGTATTTAGCACCGCGCCTTACTACCCGTTCGGGTTATACGCTTTGAGTACTAATTACTCTAATGGATTAGGAATTGGGAAGGTTGAATTAGAGGAAATGAACCCGCATTTGAGTAGAGGGAGAGTGGAAAACCATTTAGGAAAAACCACCCCCAGTTCACCCGACCGAGATTCGAACCTCGATCTCCCCGTCCTCAGCAGTCGAGCTCAACACGACAAGCGCGTTAGCCAACTACGCCACCGAGGCGGGTTTGACTGTATGGACTCGAAAATTTACATAAGTGGCCAATGTAATATTTACTACTTTTTTCTTTTTAAATTGTTATCATTTTTCTCCATAGTGTCATTGAGCCTTTAGTTGAAAGTAGTTTTAAGAATGTCTAGAAATGTGCTTGCACCATTGAAGAGTATAAGACTATGATTTGTGCTCATCTTTAAGTAAATAGACAATTTTTTACTTTATTTCGACACCTTGAAGAGAAAAGTAATTTCCTCGTAAATAAAAAAGTCCAAATTTTGATAACTGTCAACCCCCCGAAACTGAAAATGTTTTTTTATACCGTCTGCCTGTGTGTCTATATCAAGGCCTAGAGCCATCACCATTTTACTGATCAGGCTAAAACTTAATATTGCATATGATTTTTAAAAGATTCCCCAGAGGAGAATTTTGAGTTAGATATCTTATCCTAAAATTGAGGGTAGTTTACTTAAGGTAAAAGAGAGAGAAAACAAGCTATCTAGAAATCCACTGTAACAATTTTTATTAAATTTCGTATCTGGACATTGTTTATCATTATAAACAAATGGCAATTCTAATAATTCCATGAACATCATTTTAAAGTTAATTTACATAAGTAGATATTGCCAAATTTAGTCATATTTTTGCCATTATTTGAGACACAAAATAACTCATTATTGTAAGGTGGTAAAGAAATTGAAATTAAATTCCCTTTACTCGAAATATATTTTTATAAAACCAATAGGGGGCTCTCCATAAATTCCTTAAGCATTTTTCCCCCTTTTTTTGAGTCCCACTTCTCCCCAAATCTCCCTACCTAAGAGATCGTAAGATTTTTCGTTCCCCCCTCACCCCTTACCGATCGTAATTTTCTTACGATTTGGTAAATTATTCTATTTTAGACAAAAGGATTGGTGATGTGAAATTATAGAATACTCATTGCAGTAAAATTAGGTGTAGCATATCATAAATAAATGATACTTTATAGTTATGTTTAGCTCTGTACGTCTATAGGCTCCGATTCAGCACCATCTGTCATTGTTAGGTGCAACCTTTTTGACTGCGCGTCTGTAGAAGTGTTTTTTTTAGATTTTGTCTCACCATAAACATGGATAAACTCCTTAGTTAAGTTCGATTCTGCCCACCCCTACGAAAACGAAAGAAATTACTGATCACACCTACCCCCCAAAAAATCCTTACGTATTTCTTGAATGGTCCCTAGCTTCCGAGCTATTGGTAATTTTTTTTTTTTTAATGGAGGTCTCGGAAAACGGGAGTTTATTATTATGCTTTTTGATGAAAATATGTAAAACTGTAAAATATGAATAATGAACAATACGTTTCTTTAATTTATGCCTCTTTGTGGAATGTGATGCTCTTTTTTTCCATCATATTTCTGCAAAAATATATACTATCTGGTTTCACAAATATTACAAGTTTTAAGTAAATGTTTCCATTTTTAGACAAAGGAGAGAGAAAGTCTGTGTGGTGCACCATACCATTTATTTATTGAGGTAGG
This sequence comes from Timema douglasi, assembly GCA_901482245.1. Lineage (NCBI taxonomy): Eukaryota > Metazoa > Arthropoda > Insecta > Phasmatodea > Timematidae > Timema > Timema douglasi. The sequence continues at coordinate 31,969 of CABEEJ010006121.1, read as the reverse complement.
CCTAGTTATTAGTCTTAGTAATATGAACACAAGTTAATATTATACAACTTAAATACTTGTTTGTAGTTTCGTCTTTATTAAAACATTATTTCTCACTTAGTGGGTACCAAAACTGATATCATTGAATAACTATCTATTGAAAACCTTTATCTACAGTTAATCTCTACCAAATAGTCCATTTCAACTGCAATTTGAAAATACTTTATCTAAATATTAGAAGTTTAAAGAACAGATAAGAGGATTTATTATATTTTCACTCTTATATTAAACTAAATACTGATTTAATAATACTAACACGAGTGTGTATATACGGGGATGAGACATTATTGCTTTAAATTCCAAACTACAAGGCCAATTTTTCGTGTAGAGACATTAAATAATGTAAGAGTGTTTGTGGTTTTGTTAGAAGAGCTTAATGGTTTCAAACATGGAAATTTGAAATTTTTAGTAAAAGTTCCTTTTTGGCTCTAGACCAGAAATAGGACTGAATTTTAAGAAATCCATCAACCTGTAAGAGATGAAAAAGGGTGTTCAACAGTTTTCAAAATTCACAGACCGGGCATTTTTTGACTAGTGGACATAGAGCCTTGTAATTTAAAATAAATGTTTTTGTATAAAATTGGGTGGGAAAGTTTTAGGGTTTTTCAAATTTAATCACCTAAAGTGGTGCGAGGGGGAAAAAGGGGACAGAAAATTCTCTGTCCTCCAATTAAGATGAAATTTTATATATGGGGGTTTATTAGGTCGCATAATACTAATATGAAATTAATCTATTTATGGCATCCACACGATGGCTCCCGATGTGCGTTGGTAAAAAGTGTGTTCAAGACTTCCAAAACTAATATAAATAAATACTTTCCAGGGTGATAGAAGATTGAAATTTTTCAGGCAACTAATGGGATCACTCCAAATAATTATAAAAGTATGAACATTTTTGTTTAGTATGTGGGACACTGGGACATAGGGAAGGGGAGATAAACAGAATACAAAACTTTTATGTATGCTAGCAGATTTAAATTTTATACTCGTTTAGGTGTACAACTCCTAATAACCAAATAAGTCTTAAAATAAGAATTTCTAAATTATAGAAAAATGAGTTTAAATATTTCAAAACTTACAGAAACAACTAACTCCCAGTGTGGTATAAAATTGAAATGTATAAGTAAAGTATGAGGCATGTCAAATTACTATAAGTCTGTACTTTTTTAATTTTAAATGGGACCCTGGGAAATAGGGTAGGGAGCGGGGGGAGTAAGGGGTTATAAAAATAGCTTTTAGCTTTAATAGAATATTTAAATTTGGCAAGTAGGTAGAATGGCCTTTCAAAATAACCAAATAAATCTTAATATTTGAAATTTATATGTGGGAGTTGAAGAAATGGTAGGGGAAGAGGGCGGGCTCAACATTTACAAAAAATAATACATTGAACTACTTCTCTGTGTGGTAGAGACCTTAGGTTCGTTAGATTATTCTACATAAACAAACCAATGTGAAAATTTTAAATTTAAATTATGAGAAATAGGGAGGAGGAAGCTACAGCTAGAAATACATTTTGAGATGAGGTTAAAAGTTTAAATTTGAAAAACAGGTAGAAATGAAACTCCAGATACCCAAATGATTGTTATCATTTAAAAATTCTCAAAGTTGGTTGTAAAAGTGGGTTTATTGGTTAAAAACTTACAAAACTATTCGAAACAACCTCTTCTCAGTGTAGTATAAAACTAAAATTCTGCATACAGGCAATAATATCACTCCAAATAACTATAGAAGTCCTAATATTTTAAAGTTTTTAATGGGAGTCCAGGAAAAATAAGGGGAATTTATATATAAAAAAAGTATTGTAGAAAGTCTACATTTTGCATGCTGGCAGAAGTACGGCTTCAGATGACCAAATAAGTCTTAAATTTGAGATTTTGAAGTGGAAGTTATAGAAATGGGGAAGGGGAGGCTAAAATTTTCAAAACCAGTGGATAAAATACTTTTATGTGTGGTATAAAACTGGAATTCTTCAAGCAGAGATAGGAACCACCCAAATTAACAATAAAGTCTGAAAATTTTAAATTTCAAAATGAGATTATAGGAAATAAGGAAGGAGAGGGTGGGGGAGGGGTTAGGGATGTACATGTAGTAGGTAGAAAATTTAAATTTATCAAGAATGTAGAGGGATAACTTCAAATAACAAAAAATACATTTTAAATATTAGTTATTTCTAAGGAGGCTGGTGATATAAGGGGTCTCAAATTTTTAAAACTAAAAGACTTAACTACGTCTCAAAGTGTTAGATGTTTGACTTAAGTCAGGCGGGTTTAAGGACCAACTCAAAAAGTATCAAGGCCTGAATTATTAGATTTAAAAATGAAGGCTCGGAAAATAGGAAGGGATTGTCCCCACAAAATATTTACAAAGCTATTTAAATGCAATTTTTGTAGGTATAAAAGCTTGAAATGTTGCCATGCAAATTAATAATAAAATAGGGTTTGAGTTGCTAGACAAGGGTACATTGTTCACATTAATTCATTTAAAAGGTTCTCTCATCAAATTCTGATATGGTCATGACAGATATTCAACAACTGTTGATACCACCAAGTGAAATAAATTAAGCTATATATTTCTACTGGAGCTATATTTATATATTTTGGCCTAAAAAATATGTTGATAATAAAACTGCAATAACATTGGCATTTTATCACGTTTCCTACACTCTTGAACAAATGTAATTTCAAAATTGAAGCCTGGGAAACGGTAGCGTTTAAAATGTATACAACCAAAATAGAACATTCTTTACTATGTGGTTAGGTTGACATTTAATAGCCACGTAAATATCAAATAAGATAACCCAATAAGTCTTAAAATTTCAAATTGGAATTGTGGAAGCTAAGGAGGGTTAGGGGGACAGAGGCGTTTGGAAATGAGAATAAAATGCCATCTTTCCAAAGAAAATACACTGTTATGCATGAAAGAAAATTTAAATTTGCCAATTTGATAAAAGGAGCATCCCAAATAACCATAAAAGTCAGAAAGTCTGGAATTTGAAAATTTACTGCTGGGAAATGGGAGGGGACTCTAAAATTTCTTAAGCTATAAAAACTTAATATATTACAAATGCGGGTACACTTTATACTAATTAAACCTCCCTCATCTCTAGCACAATAGCATAATTAGTAGTATATAAGCGTTTAACTCGAACGAGTATTAAGGCACAGTGCTAACAAAAATAACAAAATAGAAAATGTTATTGATGTCGACAGCAAAAAAAAAAAAAAACTGTTTTCTAAAAGGCCCTTTTTGTAAAAATTGGACTGTAGTAAAACATTTGGAACACTAAATTTGTAAAAGCAGAGTAAAAAAATCTAAAGTACTAAAAGTAAATCAACATACAAACTAGAGCCTATCTTAAAGTGGATATATTAGATTTACAAATACATAGCTATTATCGCATATCTAGGAGCGACATAACTTGGTGACCATGATTATCTTTGGATAATAATGATGCTTCATATTTAATATGATTCTGTAAGAGAGTATATTATTTAATTTATGCTCGTTGGTGAAATGTGATGCTCTTTTTTTCAAACATGTTTCCTAAAATTAATAGATATTTAATTGTCCATTGAGACACGATGTGTTGGACAAGTGTAATTGCAGCAAACATTATGAGCTATTTGTTGTGTAATCCTAGTGAGATAAGCTTCATTTTTAGACTTGATTTTATTATAAACTGATTTTAAACTGATTTTTTTAACTCTCATTTCACATTAGTATAGAATAATAATAATACTTAATATCGCGTCTACTACCCTTTCGGGTTATATGCTTAAGTACTAATTGCACTAATGGGCTAGGATTTGAGAAGGTTGGATATAGAGGACGTGAACCCTCATTTGCGTGGAGGGAGACGGGAAAACTATTTAGGAAACCCAGTACAACCAAGCTATATTCGAACCTCAGTCTCCCCGTCCTCGGTAATCTAGCTCAACACGAAACTAGTGAGTTAGCTAACTATGCCACCGAGGCGGGTATTAGTATAAAATAATGTTGAATATAATCATTCCAGTGTTAAAAATAAGGGGTTATTGCCGATACCAAATATATACATAGGAAGCTCTTTTCATTGTATTTTCCATGCTTTTATCTTTTCTTTTTTTTTAGTTTATAAAGTAACATATTACTTGTATATTTTGTTTGTATTAATTTGACAACAAAAATAAATGCAACCTTTACAACATAAATATTTAATTTTAATTACTGATATATTTTGTGGACCGTGTTTTACTTCCTATTACAGCTATCCACGTATTTACTCCAATGGATAAGGAATGAGTAAGTTAAAATATTTGGGAAAGTGCCCGTATTTACGTTGAAGGAAAATTATAAGCATATTAGGAAAATACATTCTCAGTACACCCGATCGGGATTCGAACACTAATATCCCAGTTATTTGCGGTCCAGTATAACGAAGAAGTGAATCCTAAAGAAATGCGACCACAGAAGCTGTTCACAAAATATTTAATAGTTCATTTTACAAGTGCATTTCTAGGACTGCGTGTCACTTACGTTTAAACTGTTGAAGAACTGGCATTGTTGATTTTAGTCCAGCACTCACAATTGTTTGATAAGTTTTGTCAATGAAAGGGGGCTAAGGCGTGGTCAGGGATTACCGCTACCTGGACTAATGTACTCGGAGAGACGGCAGCTCTTAGCTCTCAGCTTGTCTTTCTCATGAGGAACACTTTGCAAGTGAGTTGTTTTAAAGAATTCTCACTTGGAAGCGCTGTTATCACTGGATATTTTAAGTTCTACCTGACTTGAGGGGCGCAACAAATCTTCCGTAGGGCTACGTATCTGTTATTTCTTTGACTGTGGGCTGGGTGCATAGCTCCTATGCAACCTGTTGTACACATATTCTTTAATAGCTGTGTTCTCCCAGCATGTACGTTGAAACTTTAAACACAATTTAATGGTATAAACATAGTTTTCCGGATTTAAGAGTAAGTGTATAGGGATTTTGTAATACATTTAGTCCAAACAAACAATTTGTGCAGTTTTGGCTATGATTTTCCGAGCACCTTGTATATACATTTCATGTTATTACGAGTACAATTTACCCGCTTTGGTGGCGTAATTGTCTAACGTGCTGGTTTTGTGTTAAGCTAGACTGCCGAGGACAGGGAGATCAAGGTTCGAATCTCAGTTGTGTGAACTGGGGGTGGTTTTCCTAAATGGTTTTCTACTCTTACACCACAAAATTGTGGGCTTTTCCTCTAAATTCATTCTTCTCAATTCCTAACCCATTAGTATAGTTAGTACTTAAGTGTGTAACTCGAATGGGTGATAATGATCTGTGCTAAATAATAATAAAAGTAAAATATGTTAATTTTATAGTGCCTATAGTTGCATATACGGTTAGTTTTTGACTATTTTATATATATATATATATATATATATATAATAGTCATATGTATATATATATCAACGCGCTTATTTTGGCGTTGGCCTATTTCTTTTTCATACGGTATGGCTTTTCTGGTGGTGGTGGTAAGTTGTGGTATATATGTTTGGAGTATGTTTGAAATTATCTCTGAAAATATAACCCCCTTTACTACTGAAAATCTAGAAAATTATTTAATGATTAACTGCATATGGCCCAATTTAGTGGTCTATTGGGCAAAAACGAATTTCAATAAGTAGACTGGTCTACCTATGAGGGAGAGATTGAAATTAGAATTTGGTTCAGTCTACTTAAGGTATTTTTCCCTAAATACTTTTTCATGATCCCTCCACGCAAGTGTAGATACACTTCCTCTGAATTCCACCTTCTTAACCCCTAACATTTTAGATCAAGTAGTACAATATATGCGTACTATCCCAATAAAAGTGAGCTATGTTGCTAAAAACAACAACGTAAATTGACTGTTGCTAATGAATTAGTAGGTAGTAAAATCAAATTTTTACATTGTATCACTACTTTTATCCAGCACCAATATTCTTTCTAATTTAATGTCAATACAATAATCAACTTGTCAACAATCGACCAGAATATTTCAACAACTCTATGTAACTTTCTTACTCACACACGAGATATTTGAAAATTTAATTTGTACGATGCTTCTCTTGTATGAATAAAACTGACTCCATGACCACGAAGAAGTTTGCGTGACTCATAATTTGGTGTTTTTGACAGTTTGGCAACTCATATATAACCTTTAGTTAATAAAAACAAAGTAATAAAATGAAAAGAATGTCTGATTATGTGTCCCTTTCATGGACTATAGAGCTAATCGTTGGATTATTACCGAACTCTGGAATTAATATGGGCACCCGCCATATTTTATACATTATCCCTATTACAGAAATACATCCTTTAAGTTTGAATTTTAATTTCAAGCAATTCTAAAAATAAACAAATATGAAATAAACATTGATGAATTACAAAGCTAGGGAATTAAATAAACGCCACGGTGCAGCGCACATATTGTTTCTATATCTCAAAATAGAGACTTTTACTTAAAACTCATAAGATATGGGCTAGGAATAATAAACATGGTTGAAGAAACACTTTACCAAAGATCATAAATAAAATAATATATACTTTTACAGAAATATATAGAGAAAAGGGGACTTGCCTTATTTACCAAAAAGCATAATAATCCAATTCAATTTCAGTATTTTTTTAAAATATGTTTTCTTATGGATTATAAAATATTTGTTTTTTAATAGAAAAAATATTTAATATAATAGATTTTTATTTTTAACACTAATAAAATTTTTCAACTATTATTAGTTATTTATTGTTTGAAATATTCGCGGATATATGATCAAAGTATGGAATTTCCGCTTTTGTAAAGTACCTATAAAGTCATTTTGGTGGAAAAACGAGAATAGCTTTTTGTTTTTAATGCTAAACAATGTCTAGACAACAAATGTAATTAAAATTGTTAGATCGTATTTCGAGAAATTCAATTTGATCTATTTTTGCCATTCAGTAAACTACCTTGATTTTATGGTCAGATATCTAATTTCAAAACTCCCTCTAGGAAACATTATGCAAAACTTGTATATCAATTTGTATCCCGATATTTAAAATGCTTTCGGTTCTAGGACACACTGATGCACGGTCAGATGGCATCGCGGTAACCACTTTATAAGTTTCAGGAGGTCATTAAACGTCAACATTTACAAAAATATTGAGTTACATTTTTCTGGTGATCATGAAACTATTATTTGCGTAGGGTCAAATGAAAGAATTATAGTTATTTTTTCTAATAGTTCAAAATTTACAGTTCCATATTTATTTTATTTTCGTTTATCTTTTGTCACTTTGATATGTAAAGTCTTTTAATATCTCATCCTACTGTTACGCTTGGGTATGAGCCGTCAAAGGACTAAGCAATTGGGAAAGACTAATTCATTAAAAAGGTCGAAACTGATGGAAAGGACTAATATACTAAAAAGGAATAGTCAAAATAGTTCGTTCACGGTAGGAATTTACCTCTGAAAGGCCTTTTTCCCTACCAGAAATCTATTATATAGTAGAATATTGGTAGGAAAAAAGACCTTTCAGAGGTAAACTCCTACCGTGAATGAAGTATACTGAAAATGACTTATATACAGAAACTTCAATAGTAAATCATATTTTCTACAAAACTTTCGGCTTCATATTTGCCATCAGAGATAATGTGTGACATGTGCTTCAGAAGTTTGAATAATACATTTTTTGTTGGGATATCAAAAAAGGCCATATAATTGATTCTTGAGAGAGTACATGGAGTTTATTAAACTGTACCCGTGCTATGATCACCCCCAATAGCTACCCATTTGACCAAGAATGCATAAGGTCTGATATAAATACTATATATAGGGAAGGTATGTTTGTTGATACCTTACCTCTAAATGATCCACTAAGCGACGAGAACAATACAGGTATATTTTAAACAAGATTAGGGCACCATGACAATTCAAGAATATCGTGAGGAAAAGCTTAGCATTGAGGGCAAAGGACACACAGTAAAGTTATATTGAGCAGAAGTTATTTTATTTTCGAGTAAAAAAAAGGTGTTTGTACATTATTTACAAAAAGTTGAGTGGAAAGAAGTCAAGATCGTCACCAAATGTAATATGTTGTTGACTTGACGATTCACCACAAGCTTCCATGACGTCTCACTCGGACTAACTAATAGCGCGAGTGAACTCCTTCATGACTTGACAACATCGCTTCTGGTCGTGGCGTATCGTAGATCCCAGATCGTATTAACAAGGTCATCATCTACTTCCTGAGTTGTCCTCCTCGGGGTGGGCTGCGTTGTACTCCAGAGACCTCTGGATATCCTCGGGGATTGGAGGAGCGACAGGCAGGAAACTGGCCTGAGGTTGGAAACCGTTCTCATCAGCGATGTACCTCAGCTCGAACAGCTGTCCATCGGCGGTGACGAAAGAATATGATCCTTGGATGACGCTGGAGGGTCCTTCCTTGTCACCCAAGTCCTTCAAGGTACCCGATGATTCAACCTTTGTTCCGTCAGCGCTCTCGTAGCTGAAACATGTTAGAGGTTCAATTATCTACACACGATGGTGGTCGTGGAGTTTAAGGATTGAGGCTAACAATATGCTGGGTTTCTGAAATCTCAACCAAACTCGGGTATTATTATATTTTACCAGCGTTCTGTTTTTCATTTACTTCCCAGATGTTTATTAGTGTGGTAAAAAGTTTTTCTTTTCTTAAATGAAAAATAATTAATTTGGTTTAAGTCGATATTAACCAATGAGTTATGAATAATAAAGTTAAGTTATTTAAACAAATTATACAATCTCTTCAGTCTAATTCTGAATTTATTTTGGGTATGGTAAGGTCGGGTTTCTAATATCGGTTGGGTTAACTCGCTTGAGTATTTTCACTAAATGACCTTTCTTTCTTTTCACACTAAAGAAGTTCCATTTGGTATAAATTTTTCCTCCTCGATCACTACCCTTTGTGAGCAGATTTAGGAATAGTCTGAACTATTTTGGTGACGAGAAGTACAGAATTAAGATAATAATTGACTTATGTAAAAATAATATTATTTAAAAAAATAATAAATTTACTTCATTAAACATAATATTATTTTAAACAATAATAAATTTGGTTCAATCTAATTAACTCTATTGCTTCCTCGTGTTCTACTAATCACCTTCCTGTGTTATCAAAATTTAACTATAAAAACGGGATGAAGAAAGTAAACCATTGAAAAGAATTACCTGCTTTCAGAGACAAGATTGGAACTGGTAAAATAAAACTCAGCCGGGAAAAAAAAACACAAATAATGTCGGTACGAGTGACCGCCTTGTATCTTCCGCATTTATTATTCGTACTTGCTAATATTTGTAATACATCTGTCAGAATTAAAAGATTTTGCACTAAGATAGAGTTATGTTTTAACTAAATTACAAATAATTTGAACGAAATGTTTCCAAATGTTAAAGAAGCGTGTGGAGAATAAGAACTTATAAATCTAATCTTGGAACATTTGAATCTACTTTAGGAAAAAAAAGTATATACTTTCCTAAATCAGATTTACCGTACAACCGTTGTACTGGGTGCATAATTTAATTTCTGCTAACCAAAACAAAACAGTGAAACACATTAACTTAGGTGTGTTTAAGTGTACTGTGAATTTAAAAAGTTTGCGGAACACTAACTTAAAATTTGTGTCAAACTTAACTTTCACAACACTCACCAGAACAAAGATTATGTCAGTGACAGTTATTATGTCACAGTGGTTATTGGATGCTCAATATTGACTTTGAAACATCAAACCCACACACACAAACCCACAAACACACATTCACACATACACACACACAGGTTCCCCCGTAGTGTAAAGACCTTAAGCTACCGCTGACGCAGATGGCGGGGTTCTATTTCTGACCTGGTGGTCTGGAAGTATTTCCCACTATGATTTACCAATTTCGGTTTCCAAACTTTTCTGAATTTCCTCCAAACTATCATATATACATTTATTTATCTCTATTTTTACCTCATCCAGATAATCTTGACTTTAATAACGTTGAGTACTATAGTTAAAACTAAGTATGTTTCAATACATATTTTATTTTGGAAGGTTATGTTGATATAGGACCTGAAATTGGATCGTGGCGATGGACTAACTTTCTAAATGCTTCATTTTGATGAATTTTTTCACTAGCCTAACCTAACCTAACGTAGCTTAAACTAAACTCAAACCTAGAATTTGACATTAACCAAATAGGGGAGAATAATGTAATTGTCTCCCGGATTAATTAAAAAATAACATTATTCAATCACCTCTAAATTAACATTATCCACAACCACTTAAGTAAATTAGTCAATTTATTCTCGCCCTAGATTATATTCCCAATGACAGGGAAATCGAGGTTCGAATCTTGGTTGGGTGTACTGAGGGTGTGTGTTTAGCAAAATGGTTTTACATTCTTCTTACACGCAAATGTGGGTACATTCATTAAAATAAATCTTCTTCATACCTAAGTTAACCTACTGGCGTAATTATAGAATAATCTTATAATCCAATTATGTAGTAAGACGTGGTGCTAAACAAACAAACAGAAAAATATTATCCACTTATTTTGGTCAGTGTCATCTATCCAAGTTCGGACTTAACCGTGTAGCAAATAATATACAATTCTGTCAAAAAGAATTTTTTGTACTTATCGATGAGCTAGAGATCTGAAATTTGGGGTAATTGTAGGTTAGCACTCAAAATGTGTTCAAATATCCTAAATTCATAAAATTATAGAGACTATTTGTAAAGTCTAATAAGTACTCCCTCCAAACATGAAAATAAAAACTAAATATATGTCTTAGTTATTGATTATAATTAGTTTATATATAAATAACTCTAAGCTATACCATCATAACAAACCTTATATTCGTCTAACAATAATTGAAGATTAAGTTTTCTATGTTTGGGTAATATCACTTTAATAAAATTGTTTACAAAATTGTCCATACAAAAATGAAATCAATCATTTGATATCGTATAACCCGAACGTGTAGTAAGACACGGTACTAAAATGTACGACAAGGATACATCTAAACGTTGTGAGACCAAATCATAAATCGATTTAAGTTCGTTCTTTTCTACAGCTAGTAAAATATTAAGTTAGTGCCTATATATTATGATTCTCCAGATTAATTCGAGCTTTGAGCTGACTACTGAAATGATTTTAGTTATAAAACTTTTTATAAAAAACTCATAAAAAAATTAATATAAGCGTTATTTTTTGTAACCAAAATTATTGGCTTTATTTATTAATGGCTTTATTTAAGTGGAAGGAAATGATGTGTTAAAGTAAAATAGTTACACATGCATTTGATTGGAAATATAAGGAGTGAAACCCCACATTAATACTAACCTTTCGAAAAACACTCTCCACTACTCCAGGCCTGTGTTAGAATATTTACATCTACAACAATGGCAATAAAAACTATTGTGAGATTTACACTCTAAACTGGTAGACCATTGGTGTGGGACAAACTTGTTTGGCTAGTTAAAAATATGAACTAGAGATTAGTAGCATATATATATATATATATATATATTAATGTACCACTATTGAGTTGTTTAAACTGCAATGAAATACATGTTTTTACTATAAAATAATCCGAACCCACTTAAATTATTTCTAGCCTTTAAAATTTAAATATAACAATATTATTTTTAAATACATCAAATTAAATTGAATTGACGTATACCACTAATTATATTTATATAAAACGTGATTGTAACTAATTTATATTATATAGTATTTTTCACGTGTAATAAAAACATGTGTCCATTTCTCAGTGAATGCGTAGATACATATGTTTTAAATTGGTTCTCTGTTGAGCACGCAGCTCTTTGAATCAGATGTGTCTAGGAAACCGTTATTATTTGACCCAGTTTATTATTATAAGTGTTGTTAAGAATGGCATTTTGATAATCATATATTATGTTTGTTTACGTTTTTTTAATGGAAATTCCGTTGCTGCTTGTAGATAATACCATCGACTTTTTCCTAAGTGCAAAGTGTTGGTACCAAGAGTGATTACGAGTCTTTAAAACAAATTGTGTGAGACTGGTACATTTTATAGCACCCATATTACTTTTGAAAGTGCAAATGAACCAATATTGGATGGAGTAGAAGATGTTCTTTGGCCGGTGGAACGGAGCCCTACTACAAGCCCACGAATACTTTCTACACGTAGTGGTGTTAAACTTACAAGAGTTTGACAAACATTACATCAGCACGGCTTGTATCCACTTCACATTAAGTGGGTGCAACAAATTCATCTAGGTGATGTAGCTATTAGATTGTAGTTTTCTCAGTAGAGAGATTAAAATCGTCGATTAGTTCCACGAATATTGTTCAATGATGAAAATTATTTCTCCTGTGATTATAGACCTATCAAAAAACCCTCAACTCGCATGGTGGTTGGGAGGAAATATAAATGACACTGATTAAACAAAATGTCAACATCGTTTCTGTGTGTCTAGTTTGGAATGAATGACAATCCTGTGGTTGGACGTGTTTAATTATAAAGTAGTTTTAAGAGACCCACCTATCTATAATTTTTACAAGTTAAATCTTACTACTGTTGCAGGAGGATCCCTTTGCTACAAGGATTGGTATAATCCTTTAGCATGACGCAGCTTCTTCAAATTACAGTTGGCGTGTGACACAATATCTAAACCCAACATTCACTGAGCGATGAATCAGTCGTGTTGGTTTCGTTCATTAGCTACCAAGCTCTCCAAACCTCACTCCCGTAGCTATGATTTGTGAGAGTGGATGAAATGCGTAGTATATAAATAAAACACATATACAAGTGAAGAATCTTTTGTTTGTATAATGGATAGTGCTGTCCAGATAAAAGAATTCCAAGACGAGCTCAGAAGACCAACGCGTACTTTACCAAGAGTTACAAAGTGCATTGAGGTTGGCGGTTGAGTTTTTTTAACGTTATTATGAACTGTAAATTATTTGTCTTGTATATATCATTCAAACAGTCAATAAACACAAGCAAATCATTTAACGTTCTTTAATATTCCTAATAATTGCTTTTATCGCGAAAGTTTCAAAAAACTTTACTAAGATATTCATAAATTTATAAAGTATCAGATTTAGAAAATCTTGTAATCATTACTGACGTAAAATATGAAGCCCATTCATTATTTTCATTTTTGTGAGTAAATTAATACGTGATTTTATAACTAATCTATTTAACTTTTTTTTTATTATTGTTAGTAAGTTATTTCTCGTGTTAACAAACGGAGTTGTGCAAATTTGTAACGGATTTTCTAATCCCATATAAGTTTCAAAATTACTTTTTTTGCAAACTTTTTGTTAATAGATTGACAAATTTTGAGATTTTGAAATTTAGTAAAAATAATCATACCATTCTTTATTTTCAAAACTATTTTTTTGTAGAACTTCGAAAAAACCTAACACAAAACCTACCTTGTAAAATTAATGTTTTTCTAGAACACGAGTTTATTGTTTATAACGATTCCCTGATATTCCCTTAAATGTATCGAATTAGTGTGTGCCTGTAGGACGAGAGTCAGAGGTTTGATTTCAAACATATACATTTTTACTCTGAAGAAAGGGACGAACGTCGGGTAATTGAATGTTTCGAGTCCGTTCTAGAGTAAAGGAGGAAGCATTCCTCACCTGTTCTGGAAGGTCCCGTCCTCGTTGATGACTAGGGGAGGGGGGGCGGCGAGGGCCGCGGCCAGGAGGCAAGAGATGATCACCTGCAATAAAATAACACGTGTTTATTATTTGACTTCATCTCGGATAAACACGTGGGGAGGTTCAAGATTATATCGAACCAACTTTATAGAGATAGGGAACTCCATTGTTTCTCTGGATTAGTAATACAGATCCTCCTTCATCTCCTCTCGTATGAACCCACACTGTTGGTCACACTGTTTAAAACGACAGTCTCAAAAAGGACTAGATTGCCAGTAATGGGGAGGCATAAACTCGAATCTTGGCCTGATTCGTTTAGGAAATATTTATTCACTTGCGATTTATAAATTGGTATTCCATTTTAACATTAAAATGGATGCTAACCTTCTAAATACACTCCTCATCCCTACTTTTAAATTAAAACGTTAAATAACTTTTTTGTGGAAACGCAAGTCTACTTTTTAAACAATCCTACTGATTTCTCTGATCGTAAGCTTAAATATTCTATCAAATACTTTTTTTTAGCACAACTTATGTCTACCCCCTAGGCTTGTACGTTCCTTATTTACTATTACTATTAGTATTTGTTCTATTTTTAACTTTATTTTTTTAAAGACATTAATTACTTTCTATAATAACTAAAAATAATATTAGATTCCTCCAAGCTAAAAGAACACACATATAAAACTACTATGTTCGAAACAGTTTTAAATACACATAAACCTATTAATTATATCAACTATAGTCATACTTGGATGATAACTTTGATTAATTAAATTATTTTGTGCTAATTATTATCAATACTAAATTTAAAATAAGATGCCAATTTTAAGATATGTATTTTTGTTGATATTGTTGGATTAAGGTGGTTAATCAAAGTCTTAGTAGAAAAAAATTTCCTTAGAATATCACAAATTAATTGATTTTCTCTTAGCTTTAACACGTTAAGGTTGGCTATTAATAAAGTTGATACTTAATTTTTCTTGGTATTCTGGGAGTTTTTTCACTTTTAATTTTAGTTTAACAATAGTTAGATCTAGAAATCAACTATTTTTGTACAATAAATTCAGTTAATAGCATGTGATGATTGAGAATTATTATTTGATTGATTTTTGTTGTTTCTTATAATTTTGCATCCATGTGCCAATAAATTTTAATTTTAAAATAATTCAAAATTTGTATTTTAAGTTAGTTTCAAAACAAATGTGTTAATATTTCAAAACACTATCGTTGGAGATTTCAGTTTTGTATTTATTTTAACTCATAGTTACAATAACTATACTAGTTTTGAAAGTAAATAGGTGTATTTAAAAAATAGATTATTTATGCTAAAATTATTACTATCCGATTATTTCAAACATTAAATGACATTTAATTTAAAGCATTTATTTCAAGGAGTGTATAATACAGCCAAATAATAGAATAAATAATCATGTTCATCCTCAATTCATTTCCTCAGGTCATTATTAAAAACACCTGAAATAAATATAAATTTCATCCACATAGAGAATGTCCAGTTATATCTAACCCTAAACTGAAACACAATTCGACAAAATAATCATTAATATGATATATTTATTGTATATAATAATATTTTAAACTATTAATTTAATTTTCGATTCGGATATAAACAAATGTAATATATTAGCAAACTACACAAACTTGTAATCAAATATACTTTAAAAAATATTACCTAAAAATGAGAATCAAGCCAGGGAATCTTTACTTAACACGTGAACGTAAATTTCAACAGAAAACTAGGTAGCATTTAACTTCCAAAATAATGAATTAATTAAGTTTTCAGCGTTTATAAAAATTGTCTCCTAATTAAGATATAATTTATTTGGAAAGGATATATATTTTACTATAGTGAATATCAGAGTATAATATACTAAATACTGTCCGGCTATCTAAGGCCATCACGAAGATAACTTGAAACTGATGTGCCTTGCTACCACACATCAGCTAACACAATGAGCACTATTTCAGTAATAAAGACGTCAGTAAAATGAGAATGACTTACAATCTTCATCATGGTGCTATGGAGTTTCCTAGAGGAGTGTTGGTGTCTCATCTCCTGTCTCCGCTATTTATACAACCATGGAAGTGCGGGCGGTATTGCAATGTCCACGTTAGTTTGTCCTCGGGCGGATCAATTTTCCAGCGGGACCTGAGCCTTTTCAATACACAAACGGCGTCTCTTAGAGAGAGAGGGGGTAGGGGGGACATGTGACTACATCACTTACTGAGTAATTAAGAACAATATGAATTATGCAAATGTCCTCTGAATGTGATCGAACATGATTGGTTAAGTGTTAACTCTTTATTCAAACAGAACTTCTTCAACAGTTCTTGTGACATTGTCAGGTTGAACTCTACTCGGCTTACAAATGAAATAATAGAACTCGTGTGTACACCGCACGGTAAAATAAATATTAACAATAGTTTGACATGTTGCCATCTATCTAATGATTTTTATTACCACGTGTAGAGCACGTAGATAAAGGTATATGCATAGTTGTATGACTTATGTCTGCTCTTGCTAGTTAAGTAGAAGCCAGGGTTCAACTCTCAGCTAACCTTTTAATAACTTGTTGGAATATACTTATTTTAATTACGCTAATTGAGTAGAAATGAAGAAAGTATAATAATAATTATTATAATATAGAAGTAATCTATTCATATTTGATTGAAGGACAAGTGAGAAACTATTTAGAAGAACAAAACCTTTTATCATCCATCCGGAATGAAAATCACTGACTCTCATCATCAAACCAGACTAGATTATCCACACATTAACATTTGATCAAATGCCTATCAATATTGATTTATATGGTAAATTATTGTATTTTTCAAAATGATTTATTCACGACACTATGAGTCAATTTCATGAAAATTATTTATTCTCGAAGTTGACCTGGTAGTTTAGGAGTAAGGTGTCTGACTTCTGTGCTGAAGGTCTGGGGTTCAATTTTGGTCCCGGCACATATTTATTTGATTTCCAAACTCTTCCTTTAGCTCTGACAATATGAATATTGATCACGACTTGTGAATATGTGAAATGCCAAGCCTCCGCCATGGTTCGGATCCCACGTTAAACTGTAGGTCCCTCCAGTTCATCTTACCATCACTCTACCATTACACATTAACTTAAGTGCGTATAACCGAATAGGTATTAAGAGAAGGTGCTAATATTAATAAATAATAATATTTCTTCTTCTACTATACTTTATAAGTGTAAATAAGCGTATGGCCAAGATAGGTAGTAAGGCGTGCATTTTTACTAATAAGAAACCATCACAGGGAAATTAGATAAAAGATTACTATACAGATATGTAAATGTATATAAATTAGGTTTTTTCCATTATACTTGTTGAGAGTTAATTTGGGATCAGTTTAGTTTATTTTAACTTAATTTATTGATTTTAATTTTAGCTATATCATAAATAATATTTAAAAAAATCCACTAGTTTAAATTACACATTTTTCTCATAAAGACTCCAGGTTTCCACACTATGTTGCGACGTCTGGTTCAAGCTGTATTACTTACCTAATCTGTGAGCTATCCGTGGAGTGAGACGGGCTTTTAAAACATTTATTCAAAATAATATTACGAAATACTTTAATATACATGTCTGGTATTAAAATACAAAGGAATACGTGTCAATTATAAAGATTTTGACAACGTTGGTCCCTGAGTTGGGAACTTCCTGTAGTAAAACGAGTTCTTTGAAAATAACATTCCATAAAATTTACCATAAACATCAATATATTATAAAATACAAAACTATGGGTGTATGAGATTCATTGGAATAATGTTAGATTAAGATTGGCCTTAATTTTAATGGGATAAAATTATGTAAACCCTAATTTAATTAGGTTTCATTTTAATGGGATTTAGTTTTCTAAGTACTGATTGACTTTAAATAAGATTTAATAAGATAATGTTAAGTAAGGACTAATTTATTTGGTATAAATTTTAATGAGGTCAACCTAGTTAAATACTGACTTACTTAGATTTCATTTTAATCAAATAAGGTTAAGTTAGAACGTTTTATGTTGAGATGAATTTCAATGAGATAAGGTTAGTTTAATACCTGTTGAATTAGGTTGCATTTTAATTAAATTAATTTAATTTAGGGTTTGTTGAGTTAATGAGAGTTTTAATGATACCCGGTTAGTTTAATAACAGTTGACTTCGATGGAATTTTAATAAAATCAATTTTGGCCTGGAGGGCTAGAGTACGGGTGAATCTAATGGGATAAAGCTATTATAATATTTATTGATTTAGATTGCGTTTAAATGGAATAAAGTTAGTTTAATATTGGCTTACTTAGATTTAATTTTAATGGGGTCAAGTTAATTAGGTACTTATTGACTTTGGATGGTTTGAATTTAATCAAGTTATGTATTAGAGTTTCAGATTTTTATTTGTTAACTTATTTCAATAAGTTAAAATTGTAATGGAGGCACATTTAAAATATATCAAAACAATTTAAGCCTACTAAGTTAGTTTTAAATGACCTAATATTTTTTGTTTAAGTTAAAAGTTAGAGTTAAATTACTTAAGTTGAGCTAGATAATAGTTTATTTTAAATAATATAATTTATTTGTATTTCACCGCATTTTCCCACACAGCAGCGATATCATTATACTTATTACTCTCATAGGGTTAAGTAGCATGAAGTATTGGGTAGCAGGAAATATACCCACACTTTCGTGGAAGATGAGCAGACCAACCACAATGGTTTCATACGCCCTAGGCGAGACTTACAGTTTAAGATCCAGTCATATTCCCTATAATTTAAATAAGCCACACACACTCTGTAATACAAGAAATAATAATATTTGGTTTCCAAAATAACTTACATAAAAAAAATAAAAAATAAAAGACATAAACAAATAAATATAAGCATTGATCTCCCCTCCCCCTTTTTTCTTAATCAATGTGTGAAAACATATTATACTATCTTACCTTCCTATTCCTATAAAGCTTTTAGTTATTAATTTTATGAAAGTGATTTACTGACAAAGCGACAACAGTTTTCATTCAACTATAAGAGTGATTATATTGTTTTTATTATTATTCTTTATATTCTTTGTATTAGATAAATTATTTAGATGTTATTACTTTATTTATTAATAATAATTAGCTTTTTTGATTTAAATAATTTTTTAATTCTTAAAAAATTACATTTTGTTGGATTTTGCATTTAGGCCCTTTGAAAGTGGATTACCACCTATGTTGAATTAATGAACGCGACTGCCTTGAGGATGTTTGGGAAAATGCTTAATTTTACCCAATTGTGATTCGAACACTGATCTTCCATTCACTGATAAACTATATGCTTGATGCCTGAGTCCATCTTCCCACCAACTTGCGAGTCAAAGGTATAATTAATAACTTAACTAGATGACATGTTTTATAACATAAAATATCAAATATTCTTGAGATAGACTAGGGCCATGATATTACAGTGGGAGAGAATAAAAGTTTTAAAGCTTAGATACAATCAAATTTTTGTTTTATTTTCATGTTGTGGCTTATCTCCAACATTTTTCCACAATTTTTATACTCCGATAGACCTATGATACACAAAAGTGACATATTATAAATTTCATAAACTTGGAGTTTGAGTTCTCAGGTAATTTCAGAATATTTATCTATATCCATTGGATTAGTTTAGAGCCACGTGCAAGGACAGTCATCGTGATCGAGTACTATGAGGGTTTTTTCCTACAAAAACTGAAAAGGTAATGTTGCCGTTGTTGTTTATTTTATTGTACCAGACTTAACCCTCTTGTGCTTGATAAATTGGTCGTAATAATAAATAACTACATGCATCAGGACTGATTTACTGGACAGTTTAAACTCTACATCAATTGAGTACCCTTCTAAATATTTAATGAACTGTTCATTCCCGAGCTCACTTACTCTATATATTTAGATTTAATATGCAACTATTTTTCTATGTATATAATTGACGTCTTTATACCCGCACAAAGCTACCCACTAATTTGTTCCTATAAAATATAGTATGGGAAAGATAAATTCTGAATTAAACTTATTCCTTTTGAGTGGATAAAAATTGGGAAATAACTTAGAAAAACATATTAACACACCCGAATGTGATTTGAACGCTTACCTCTTCATTACTATAACAGTAGACAGTACGAGACTTAGGCCTTTTTTCTACGTGCCCACCTATACTGATTGAAATTATCTGTATTTGGGTCCATATTTATTTATTGCCATAAGTGGATATAAGTGACATAAACACGCATCCTGATTTTTCTAGACTTAAGTGTTTGATTTGGTACAAAGGTTTATGCGTTAGTTGACACATCACGTTAAGTCTAATCGTGCTTAAATACGTTTGTATTTGGGACATATTGTTTTCAAACGATAATTAAATACATACAGGTTATACTTATGAAAATAAAACATATAACAAGTATAGTTATACTTACTATCATGGCTATACACATAATAAAACTAAGGTAAGTTTGTAAATTCATATAATTGTGGGAAGTATAAATAAAATCTTACCAAATAATATATTTTTATAATTTTTGTTTGTCTATTTGTTAGTTAAACTAAAAAGATACTCACCTGATCGATCCATGACTTCTTCAGTTGTACTTCTTATTTTCCAGGAAACAGGGTAAACTATATAGCACCCCATTATGACATCAGTGGGCGAAGCAGTGTCGATAAAACCCTCGGTTAAATAAGTTCTTTAACAGTTAATTTTTGCTTTGCGTGTAAATTTATCTTTTTTATTTTGGTTTATTCTATCTTTAATTCTATCTCTATATCTTAGATTATATTAAGGTTTGATTACGTGTGTTCACTGTAAACTCTAAAGCTACTTAACTGATTTAGACAAGATTTTCTCTTATGTTTTCCATATATTCCCAGAGTGGAAATACACCCTATTTTTTGCCTATTAAAACAAATAAAACTTTTGGGTTTTCAAATATTATATCTCAAACTACGCGTTCAATGGTGTATTATCCTATTGAATATAGAATTAATTAGTTTTCTGTTTAATACATTCAATCCAAAATATAGGAACAATTAGACGATCTATGATAAGGAAAGTGATGAACAAAGTGATGAGGTTTGACTGAGGTCTGGTGAAGCTCCCCTGAGTGACATTATCGTCAATAAGTTAAAAAGTGTAGTATTTAGTTTGCTTTTACCTAGCTAATGAATATTTACTTTTCTATTAAAGTGTTTATTTTAACTTACTTATCGTCTAATTGTTTCAACCCCACCCTATACAAAGATAAATTATATTATGTATAGGTTGGTGGTTACGTAATCACATAAGTTGGTATACAGTGTTTCTTTGACAAATAAAATCCCATTAGGTACCAGCTGCCACCTTATTTTCTTTTATAGTTTAGCTGTTTATTTCGTATTCTTCACATAGGTAGCTAAATAGCATTAAACGTAATCTTGAAAAATTCAATATGGCGAATCTAAGATGATGAATGAAGCGTAAAAATTGAATCTTAAAGAGCTTTAAATTATTTTTGTATGAACACTATTGAGTATACTATATTTATGAGAAAAATCAGAAACTCTAAAAATCCAAGATGGTGGACGTAACGTACAAATTATTTTCGACTTGGATTAAATATAGGGCTCAACATTTCCCAAGCAAATGTAAAAACTATCTCTATGGTATAAAATTTAAATTTTCAATATTTCAATATATGATCAATACCTTTAGCCATTTTTTTCCGATTCCAAAATCGTACAGGAAACTTATTATAGACAAACCCACAACCGGAAATCTATGCTAATACCTTTAAATTGTGTTCAAAAAGTGGGTGTAAAGCGCCGGTAAAGCAAAGCTATCAAGCATGCGTGTACAGCAAGCTGCAAATTACTTAGGAGCACTACACTACACGTAATAATGGCTAGGAACATTAATGGTAGCCCTCATTACGTATTCCCATTTCTAGATGAACTGGTGTGTTATTTATTATTAATTGTTGTATGTTCTGCTACAGTGTTCCTATATATCAAATTATGTAGTGTACCACGCCTAACTTATAAGCAACCTGTTGTACACTTATGCTTGGACAGCTGTATTCTCCCGGCGCTGTACGCCGAAATTTTAAACACAATTTAATGATATTAACATAGTACTCCAGATATAAATATATAGGGATTTTGTAATACTTTTAATCAGAACAAACTATATGTGCAGTTTGGGCTATGATTTTCCGAACACACTGTATCTTCATTTTATGTTATTACGAGTACAATTTGACTCACCTCAGTGACGTAGTTGGCTAACATACTGGTTTCGTGTTAAGATATACTTCTGAGGACGGGGAGATTAAGAATAAAATCTAAGTTGTGTGAACTGGGGTGTTCCTAAATGGTTTTCCACTCTCCCTCCACGAAAATGCTGGTCCACTTCATATAAATTCAACCTTCCAAATCCTAACAAATTATCGTAGTTAGTACTTATGGGTATAGCTTGAACGGGTAGTAAGGCACGGCGCTAAATAATAGTAATAATAATAAATATTATTATTAAAATAATACAATAAATGTTAATTTTATAGCACTTATAATTGCCTATTTGGTTATTTTTGCCTATTTTATAAATATATTATGCCTCAACGCACCTATTTTGGCTTTGGTTTTTCTCTTTTTCATATGGTGTTATTTTTCTGGTGAAAAAGAAACCCCAGATTCTTATAAATTATAATTTGTGGCATACTTGTTCGGAGTAAGTTTGAAAATTGACAGTGGTTAAATAGATTCCAATGAGCGTAAATTGTATAGAGGACAATGGGAGCAATGGCAGACATACTGAGATAAAATAGCATGCCATTGGAGGAGAAAAGTCCAACTTCTTACGAAAAGGCAAATATGAAATGTTGTCCTTTGACATCGTTTGAAGTAGAACTCAACATTTAAAATTATGAAAAAAACTCTGATAATATAACCATTTTCACTACTGGAAATCCAGAGAATGATCTAGTGATTCACAGCATTTGGCCCAATTCAGTGGTCTATTGGACAAAAACGTCATTATCTAAGTAGACATCTTTGCTGATTAGGGAGAGATCAAGATTAGAATTGGGTTCAGTCTACTTAAGGTGTTTTTCCCTAAATAGTTTTTCATGATCCCTCCACGCAAGTGTATATACACTTCCTCTGAATTCCACCTTCTTAACCCCTAACATTTTATATCAGGTAGTACAACATATGCGTACAGTCCGAATAAAAGTGAGCTATGTTGCTAAAAACAACAACATAAATTGACTGTTGGTAATAAAATAGTAGGTAGTAAAATCAATTTTTACATTGTATCACTACTTTTATCCAGCACCAATATTCTTTCTAATTTAATGTCAATACAATAATCAACTTGTCAACAATCGACCAGAATATTTCAACAACTCTATATAACTTTCTTCCTCGCACACGAAAAATTTGGAATTTTAATGTGTACGACGCTTCTCTTGTATGAATAAAACTGACTCCATGAAAATCAAGAAGATTGCGTGACTCATAATTTGGTATCTTTGACACTTTATCAAGTCTGATACACCACCCTAATTAATAAAAACAAAGTAATAAAATGAAAAGAATGTCTGATTATGTGTCCCTTTCATGGACTATAGAGCTAATCGTTGGATTATTACCGAACTTTGTAATTAATATGGGCACCCACCATATTTTATACATTAGCCTTATTACAGAAATACATCCTTTGGATTTGAATTATATTTTCCAGCAATTTTAAAAATAAACAAATATGAAATAAACATGGATGAATTCCAAATCTAGAAACTAAAATAAACGCCACCGTGCACAACACATATTTTCTCTT
Source organism: Timema douglasi (assembly GCA_901482245.1). Lineage (NCBI taxonomy): Eukaryota > Metazoa > Arthropoda > Insecta > Phasmatodea > Timematidae > Timema > Timema douglasi. Next base: position 8,398 of record CABEEJ010006121.1, on the reverse strand, counting down.
TATCTTAAAATATAGACATTTATTAAAAATTCATAAGATTTGGGCGATGACATAATAGACATTGTTGCCGAAACACTCTACCAAAGAGCATAAATGAAATAATATATACTTTTACAGAAATATTGAGAAAAGCGGACTAGCCTTATTTACCAAAGAGCATAACCATCCATTTTAATTCCAGTATTATATGTTTGCTTATGTATCAGAAAATATTTATTTTATAATAGAAAAAAATATTTATTATTATAGCTTTTTATTTTTAACACAAATATAATCCTATAATTATTAAAAATTATTTCTTGTTTGAAATAGTTGTGGATATATAATCAAAATTGGAAATTTCTGTTTTGTAAAGTACCCTCAAATTCATTTTTATGGGAACATGAGAGTAATTTTTTGTTAATAATGTTAAACAATGTCTATAAAACAATGTAATCAAAATGTTAGAGCGAATTTTGAGAGAGTCGATTGGTTCTATTTTTGCCCATCAGTAAACTACACTGATTTTATAGTCAAATATCTAATTTTAACCCCCTCCCCTCCCCTCTGGCAAATATTATGAAAACCTTGTATACCAATTTTTATCCCGATCTGTAAAATGGTTTCGGCTCTAGGACACACTGATGCACTGTCAGATGTCTTCACTGTAACCAATTTTTAGGTTTCAGGACGTCATGAAACGTCAACATTTACCAAAATTTGAGCTCAATTTTTCTGACGATCACGAAACTTGTCTTACCGGAGAGTCAAGTGAAAGTGAAAATTATATCATATTATAGTTTTTTTTATTCTAATAGTTCAACATTTACAAAAGCTGTTACAAATGTGTTCTCTTTACATTTAGCCTTTGTCTAATTGACAAGTAAAGTCCCTTAACATCCCATCCTACTATTATGTTGGGTATGCGCTTTCATAGGTCTAATCTATTGAAAAGGACCAAGCAATTGGGATGGATTAATTTACTAAAAATGACGAAACTGATGAAAAGTTCTAAAATGCTGTAAAGGAATAGAATACTGAAAATGACTAATATACTGAAACATCCTTAGTAAATCATAATTGCGAGAAAAAAATCTGCTTTATATTTGTCATTAGAGCTACTATTTGACTTGTGCTTCAGGAAATTAAATCATAACATATTTGTTTGGATACAAAAGAGTGCCATGTCGTGAAATATTGACAAAGTACGCGGAGTTTGTTAAACCGCACCTGTTCTATCATCACCCGCAATAACTACTCATTTTACTAAGCATGCACAAGGTCTGATCTAAACACTACACATAGGGAAGGTATGCTTGTTGATACCTTGTCAATGAATGATCCACTAAGTGATAAGAACAATACAGGTATATTTTAAAAAGTATTTATAATCATGTAAATTTAAGAATATTGTAAGGAAAAGCTTAGTATTGAGAGTGAAAGATACAAATTAAAGTTATATTGAGCAAAGTTTGTTTTATTTTCCAACAAAAAAAGAAGTTTGTACATTATTTACAAGTTGTGAGGAAAGAAGTCAAGATCGTCACCAAATGACATATGTTGTTGACTTGACGATTCACCGCAAGTTGTCATGAAGTCTCACTCGGGCTAACTAATAGCACGTGTGAACTCCTTCATGACTTGACAACAGCGATTCTTTTAGTGGCGTTTCGTAAGGCCTGGGTCTTATTAGCAAGGTCATTATCTATTTCCTAAGGTTGTCCTCCTCAGGGTGGGCTGCGTTGTACTCCAGAGCTTTCTGAATTTCCTCGGGGATTGGAGGAGCGACAGGCAGGAAACTGGCCTGAGGTTGGAAACCGTTCTCATCAGCGATGTACCTCAGTTCAAACAGCTGTCCATCGGCGGTGACGAAAGAATAGGATCCTTGGATGACGTTAGAGGGTCCTTCCTTGTCACCCAAGTCCTTCAAGGTACCTGATGCTTCAACCTTTGTTCCGTCAGCGCTCTCGTAGCTGAAACATGTTAGAGGTCCAATTATATACACACGATGGTGGTCGTGAGGCTTACTACTCGAGGTTTCACAGTACACGGGATTTTTTTAAATATGAATAAGTTAAGTTTAAATTTCCAGCTAAGCTCACTGGAAGTACTTTTTTTTAATGTCTTTTAAATATTTTTCATGTGTGTTTTCTGTTGTGTGTTCATTAAGCTAACCTATATCATCCGACCCATTCTCTTAGAATAGTTCAGTTTATATAATAACCAATATAATTGAACTATCAGCAGTAGCACTTTCAGTTCTCTTTCAGTTTGAGGCGAGGAGGGGCATATTAAATTCCTCCACCCACCCCCACAGGCGTGCGCTTAGAGGAACTTTAGCAGACAATGACAATATGTGTGCACTTTAATGATACTGAAAATATATAAATTGAAATGTGCAGGTTTTTTTATTTGAACCTGAACTTAATTAGTAATCTTATAAAAATAAAATGTCATACATTTTAAATAAATATTAACATTTCATTATATTTATAGTTCTATTAAATAATTTGGTATCATAAATATATTCTTATATTTGGAAGTTTGGTGACATTATTTAAAAATACCATATCTTATATATTACTATACATTATGCAATGATTCTATAAGCTTACTTTTATTTAGGAAATAAAGAGAGGTAAAATAAATATATGGACACATATTTATTATTTTAGAGAGGTAAAATAAATACATTTTAAAGATTTAATTTATAAAATTATTACAATTTTAACTCATTTCACAGATTTGCATAAAAATATTCCTCTCTTAAATATAAAATGAGGAAGTCTATGGTAATTATCGAATTGATTTATAACATTTTCTACAAAATAAGCTTTGTATGAAGGTAAATATTGTAGAGTAAACAAAAGGATTAAAACATGTAATCAATAGTTTTTGTAATAGCTTTAGTTTAATTTCATAAGTCACCGTGTCTTGATATCTGTTCAGGTTATGAGCATATATAATAATTACTCTAATGGGGTAATGATGGCGAAGGAAGAATTTTAAAAGCAATCTACTAAAATATTCTTGGAGGGAGAGTGGAAAACCATTTAAGAAAAAACACCCTCATTAGACCCCACCGTAATACAAACCCAGATCTCCCCATTTTCAACCAGACAGTCTAGCACGATAGCGATGCTTTTGACTCTTAAGCCACTGTAACAAGTATTCGTGTAGTTAAATGAGTATATTATGAATGAGTAGCAGGGCGTAAAGCTAGTATATTTTCAAAGATTGGTGATAAAATGAACTGATTTACTATTGAAATTAGATTAATTAAGGATTAATATTTGACAAGGACAAAGGGCCTAAGAACTTATTTATAAAATTGATGGGTAGAGTACCAACGAATATATTAAAACGGAATTGACTAAAAATAATGATTAAAAATAATTGAGTGACCAATATAATATTTTGAACTCAAATTTAACTTATATTGACTTAAACTACTAAGTTTCCGAGTACTATTTAAGCCTATTTCAATTTGTTCCCTAATAAGATGGTTGTTGAATAGAAATTTCACGAAACCCTATAAAATAAATATATCAGTTATTATTATAATGTTTTAATATTGATAGGATCTTAATATCGAATATGATACGTCACCCGAACATAATTACTCTCAACACTACCGTTGGCAGATATATTAGGTTTAGAATTATTTTTTGTACTCTACAGGTGTTTTTACACTAAGATTTATCTTTATAGTTTTCAATCCTCTTTTTACGTTAATGTGGGTGCACTTAATTCCCTACAAATAAACCGTAAGTTACTTGTTTGTTTTAAGTCCCACTTAGTAAATAAATAAATATGTATATATGTATATATTAATATCTATAGATAAATATATAAGCGTGTATGTTCTTTGTGGTTGTGAAATATTATCACTTATTTCACATCAGGAGAAGAAGTTTAGGGTTTTCGAAAATGAAGTTCTTTGTTAAATATCTGGTCCGTAAAGGAATAAGTTTATGGATAGTAAAGGAGGCTACACTATTTTAGTACCACGTCTTACTACCTATTCGGATTATACACCTGTGTACTAATTACCCTAATGTATTAGGGGTGAGGACGATAGAATTAGGAAGTGTTCCCGTATTTTCGGGGAGGGAGAGTGTTACACAACTTCGGAAAACACACCTTCCCTGGTGACTACAGGCATTATTCCTATTTCCTATTTCGAAATAAAAATCTTCGGGACCATCCGGAAATCGAACCCAAAACCTTTATGTCGGCAGCCAGAGGCTCTGACAACTATACCAAGAGGCCAATTATCGAGGTGTTTTATACTATGCTACTAATTACAAGCTAGTCTAACTTAAAAAAAACCTAACCTATGTATTATGTTGGGTAGTTTTGTCAAATTAGCATATCTACGACCTTGTCCATGCAGAAAGTGCAAATAAACAGTCCGTTAATCCAACGGTAAAAATAAAGCACCAAGTCATGTGACCTAGGTAATTCGTTTCAAGTATCTACTGTCCCGCGTTTAGTAGGTTCTTAGTTCGGTGCTTAAATAAATCTAGTCCTAAATTATGTAGTCTTTAACTGACGGCTAAAATTTAAACTCTACCCTCAACATCAAGGTAAATAATGACTTAATAAAAGGGACAGGAAGTGAAAGGATAACATAATGAAAATGCTCCAACATGTTAGTGAAGATAGGATGGAAATCACTTATTTATACATCAGATTCCAAAAATCTATTAGTTGAGTGTGCCTGGATCCATACTTAAACACTTTTTGGTGAGTTCATTTTAAGTTAGTTCAAATTCTTTATTTGGAAATTTTAAATTAAAAGGTTTTTCTATAGAAATCATTACAAATTTTAAACTCTATTAAACTCAAAATTATCAATACATGAACACACAATCTATTTATAGAACTAAAAATGCAAACTATATTATTTTACGTTAAATAAATTTTAGTTTATTTAAAGGTGATAAGTGTTTCAGTTTATCATACTTTTTAAATCCAGGAATGTAATAATTTATACAAGTAATTTATACGGAAAGTTTAATCTTTTAATTTTAAATATCTAGAAGTATTATTCCTTGAGGAAAAATGTATTATCATTTGACATAAATTATGCAAAATGGTTTTGAATAAGGTCGTTCAAAATATTATAATTTTTATATTTAACTTTTTTAATTCAAGCTTTTAATAATATTTTTCTCGCATTATTTTAGAAATGCTTTTTACTACCCGTTCTAGTAATACGTTTATGTACAAATTACACTAGTTTGATATAAAATACATGTTGAACTTAAAGTAATTGTACCTGCATTTACGTGTAGAAAAGGTGTGATCATATTTAGGAAAACCACCCACAATACACCCGGCCGGGAACAAACCACGATCTACCCGTCATCAACAATCTAGTATGTTGCAAAAATGACGTCCTATAATCTTTCTTATATTTACACATGGAGTTGTAAAATTTTAATAAAATTTATAATTCAGTTAAGTTTTAAATGTGAAATAATCTCGAAATTCTATGAGAATATGATGGTTTAAATAGCTGAACTATTATTTTTGTTATTTACGGCTATGCCAACATCTAGATATCATATTCTTTATATGAATTGACTCTGCCTTAAAATATAAGATGACCTTAGGCACTGGAAAACTGCTGGATGGATCAGTGGACATAGAAATGGTATACTAATCCAATGCCCCTAAGTTTGACTCCCGTGTCATGGTGTCATTTCTCAATTCTAAGAATATCTATGAAAATATATATGGTATTTTGTGAAGTTTTTATTAGGCCTATTTAATCTTTAATATAAATAATTAAAACGTGAATCCACTTTTATTTTATTTCTTAATTGGACCAAAAGATGGGAAAAGCCCTCACTAAAACATCTCGACACACATAATACCAATATTAGTTCTGACCTTAGTTCTCATCTGGCTTATGAGTGTTTTATATTATGATAGAATTATCAGTAACATGTACGCCTATAGGACAGGATCAAAGATTTTATTTCAGAAACTTAAATGTATAATGGGGGATAAAAGGACTTCCCCTTTCACGCTGATGAAAGGGACGAACGTTGGGTAATTGAATGTTTCGAGTCCACTCTAGAGCAAAGGAGGAAGCATTCCTCACCTGTTCTGGAAGGTCCCGTTCCTCGTTGATGACGTTGGACTGCGCCACGATGGGGATGGGCTCCTTGGGGTCCAACTTGAGCAGGGGAGGGGGGGCGGCGAGGGCCACGGCCAGGAGGCAAGAGATGATCACCTGCAATAAAATCACACGTGTTTATTATATGACTTCATCTCGGATAGACACGTGGGGAGGTTCAAGATTATATCGAACCAACTTTATAGAGATAGGGAACTCCATTGTTTCTCTCGATTGTTAATACAGATCCTTCCTAATCTCCTCTCGTATGAACCCACATTGGTGGTCACACTGTTTTAAACGACAGTCTCAAAAAGAACTAGAGTGACGGTAATGGGGAGGTCTAGACTCGAATCCCAGCTAGAGGTTTTCTCCTTGTGAATTATCACTTAGAATTTCCTATTCCCTCTCCACGCTAATGTGGTTGCATTCCACCTAGCTATCTTTCTCGATAAATTTTAACGTTTTATTTATCTAAATCTATTGTGCTAAAACGTAATTTATTTTTGAACTAAACTTTTTGTGTTCTTGATTTAGTTGTTTAAATCCTTGATCATCTATTAATGTCCCTACCTGTTGCACATCTTAATAATTATCCTGTCTAGGGTATTAATTAATTCAATATAATAACAAATTTTGTTTTAAATTTCATTACGTCAAAAGAACATCACAGTAAGAACATGTTGTGAACCATTTAAAATAAGCTTAAAACGTCCAATTACATTATTTTACATATTATTATTTTATAATAATACCTTCTCTTCATTGTATTATATTAAGGTAATTATTTTTACATTATAATTATAAATTGTTATACCAATTTAGATGTGTTTGTTAAGAAATAATAATAATATTTAGCACCACGTCCTACTATCCGTTTGGCTTATACGCTTAAGTCCTACTAATTACGCTAATAGGTTAGGAATTGGGATGATTGAATATAGTGGGAGTGAAGCTGCATTTTCGTGGAAGGATAGTGGAAACTTATTTAGGAAAACCACCCCAGTTCACCCGAGTGAGATTCGAGCCTCACTCTTCTCATCATTGGCAATCTAGTTCTACACGATATTAGTGCGTTAGCTAACTACGCAACCAAGGCGAGTCAAATGTGTATGTTAAGCTTTCTCTGTTTATTGTTGTAATCTTCTTTAATTCACGTTTAAGTCATGAGGTCAGTAGAAAATTGAAACTTTTAAATTACTATACATAGTTTAGTTTTTTATAAGCTCGAATACTTAGTTTAGCTACCATTAAAGTTATTACTATAGGAATAGAAATCTTAAATTTAATTCATTACTTTTAAAATAATCAAATTTACATTCTATCCTAAGGATTATTTAACATTTTCTTTAGATTAAACCAATGGTCGTTGCAAATATAGCACTAAACTAGCGTTTTATGTATAAAGAACTCAAGAAAAAAAAATTACGTTTATTAATATTTATTATAAACTAATTGTTCATGATATATATTTGATATAGTTGACTAATATAAATATTATTGATCACTATACACAATTCTAAGACATCATAAAAATCATAAAAAAAATATATTTATATTGATTACTTTAATCCCTTCTTGATAAACCTAAATTGAACACATAATGCTGACAAAAATAAAAGTAACTATGATTAATTTTATTAATATATATTTTCAGATCAATGAATACTTTACGTATCAGTTGCGAGGAATGTGCTATTTTTCACACAAAATAAAATATGATTTCATGTATACATCGAAAAAATGACACATATACTTGGGAACTGACCCAGATACCCTTGGCTTAGTACGTGAACAGTCTCACAATTCACTACTCAGGTTTGTTTCGTATCCTTGGTTATACACCTCTCATTACGAAAATTGCAAATAATACATACCGAATATTAAACTCGTTAAAAACTATGTAACTACACAAATAACTAATAATTTTAGTTTCCAACGTTTATAAAAAATGTCTGCTTATTAAAATATAATTTATAAGAAAAGTATATATGTATATATATATATTACTGTATTGAATATCAGAGTATAATATACTAAATACTGTCCGGCTATCTAAGGCCATCACGAAGATAACTTGAAACTAATGTGCCTTGCTACCACACATTAGCTAACACAATGAGCACTATTTCAGTAATAAAGACATCAGTAAAATGAGAATGACTTACAATCTTCATCATGGTGCTATGAAGTTTCCTAGAGAAGTGTTGGTGTCTCATCTCCTGTCTCCACTATTTATACAACCATGGAAGTGCGGGCGGTATTGCAATGTCCACGTCAGTTTGTCCT